>WAAD01022828.1:280535-296268 GCA_013389945.1 Fregata magnificens
GCGTCATCCCCGCTGGCTCCAGCTGCCATCGGCGTGCGGGACCCCCGCGGCCGCAGCCGCCTGTGGGGAGATGCCAGGCGGAGGGACCGCAGCGGCGCCCTGTCGCTGCCCGCCGGGTCCTCGCCTGCCCGGAGGTGAGGTACCGAACGCAACGTCGCAAAAAGGAAAAAAGCCACTCTTTTTTTTTTTTTTTCCTTCCTTTTTTTGTCAACGCTCAGCCGCGTAGACATCTCCCCGACTTCTCAGAAAATGAGCCAGAAGGATGCCAAACGGCGCAGGTAGCACAGACCCCAAGCGTGACTTCCCTGCAGCCCGCGCTCTCCCCACTCCCCTCCCACCACATCCCCAGTGCCCCTCACTGCACCCCGCTTCTCCCACCAGGGAATCGCTAGGGAAAATTGCAGGCAGCCTTTGCTAGGTCCCAGCAGCAGGTCCCCAAGAACACACATCTTTCTTCTTTTGCTAATGCTGGAAGAATTAAAGATGCCCCCTACTTCATGATGAAGTGTGACAGTCTCCAAAGCAAGAGCAAAACAAAGTGACTGTAAAAATAAAGTCCATCACAACACACTTATTTAAGAATAGCAGCAGGCTACTGTCAGAGAGGTGAGTCCCTGTTCCTCGGTACAACCACCGTCATTAAGCAAAACTTAGAGACACTTATATAACTTATTTAAGCCTGAAGCACCCTGAAGCACACAGCTCAAGTATTCTAAAGAGATTTGAGTCCCCAGCCCAAATCCAGCTTGCAAAAATAAAGCCTGAATATAGTTCATCTGGAAAATATCTACATTCTCAAAACCTATGGGTTTTGTTCAGTCATCAGCCTGCAGAATTTGGCAAGTTAAATATCAGAGGTTAAGTCACATAGGCTGCACAGGCTTATGAGCAAAGAGATCCTATGTCCAGGATTACTTTGCTAAGCAGGTGTTGCAATTCTGATCCTTCATTTACCTGATTTCCTGAAAATCTTCACTAAACTTAGGGTCGCTATTCCCGAGACAAATGAAAAGCAAACAACAAAATAGAAAACAAATTTTATTGAATGAACAAAAGTCTAAAAGTCTCCCATTTTTGGTTAACAAAAGCAGCAACCTACAAAACCCCTGCATTCCATGACAAATCTGTTCATGTCAAAAAATTAATCCTTGAGCAGGTATGAACATTTGTACGCAGAAGTTACAACCGTTGAGATGTGTTTGAGCAAACAACTGGATACATTTCAAATTAGAAAAAAAAAAAAAGAGAGACTGGACACGGACACCTGAAAAAGCTTGAATTATTTGCTGGCCAAGAGGTATATAATATCATCAGGGCTGCCAGCAGTTTTCGGCACTTGCATCCCTTTCATATAAGATTAAAAGAGCAGCAGAAAAACGACAGAGGTTTTAAGACTGAACAAGGAAAAGAACTGCCAACAGAACGCAGTGTTCAGCTGGCTCATTTGGCTAATGGTAAATGCAGCTTTTTAATACTGAATTTCACAAGCTTGTGTTAAGCAAGTCTGTGCTCTCAAGAGGCTCCAGGATAAGAATTCAGCCGCTGTACCCAGAGAGCAAAAGCAGTAAAGAAGGTCCGTCCTCGAACTTTCCCTGCCACAGGCAATTCCTCTCAGTCTAAAACAGGCATCCAGCTAAGGGGAAAGTAACTGAGACCTACTTGACAAAATATGATTATCTGACTGACAGAAGCCTACTGGGAACTAAATGGAGAATGTACATTCGATTTGTAAATCCGACAGGGTTTTCTAACCTATGTGATTTTTTTATTTTCACTGGATATGGGCAGCCTTAATAAAGTGGAGTGTTAAAAAGGAAGGCAATGTTCCCTTTTATCCTTACACCATTTGCAGAATAACCCTTTTTATAAAGTCATATAATAAATTTTCATGCTTTTGAATACTAAGTATTTTCAATGAAGTCTCTTCATTACATTGACTAACTTCAATCTGCTCTTTTGTTTTCACGGATCAGGACATAGTACAATTATTTCAAAAGAAATTATTGATTTTGCTGTCATATTTACTTTTGATTGCAAAAGTACAATAACGTGTGCTTATCTGTCAGTTTAGACATCAGATCTCATCCGTTGCAACCGCATCATCCGATTTAATAATTATGAAGCTGTATCTTATACCATAATTTCTATTCATATGTTTTCTAGGATTAAAGATCCCTAATATGTCTTGATTAAAACTAACTTTAATATATCAACTCTTTTACCTAAAGTTAATTTTAATCATTTCCATCATAATTATTATAATTCTGATACCCACTGTTCCTCCTCTCACGAAGATTAGATTTCTTCCATGTAGATTCTTGATGAAAGCCAGCACTGAAAGATCGACCCAGTCGTCCATGTTGTTTCTTAGAGATATTGTCTTCACTCTCAGATTTGGAAATTCCTTGTGTTTGGGATTGTTTATCCTGTCTGATGTTTCCAAATGGAAAATTCCAAGGACCAAATCTTTGCCAGTTAAGTCTCTGAAAGGCAATGATGCAATGAAGATTTCCTCCAACCTAATCAAAGTGAAAAGGTTCTTTGTTAAATGCACACTGGCGCATTTCCAACATACATAGATATTTGAAATTAACATCTTGGCAGGTAACAGAATTCATTTAAAAAAAAAAACAAAACACAAAAAAAACAAAAACCAAAAAAACTCCCAACAAAACAACACACAAGCAAACAAAACCCCTCGCACAAAACCATATCCACAAACTGACAACTCTACTCAATTGATGTTGATTGTTTCCCAGATCCAATTACTGCCTTCTTTCTCATCTATTTAAGTTATCCTTTTTATCTTTCTTGGGCTAGTATAACTTATCTTCTGCTAGCCTTTTTTACACTCCAGCCACTTTCACACAAATTCTCTCTTCTGGCCCCTTCTCATCTTGCTGACACAGTCTTCCATCAGGTCTCCACATCTGAAACCATCTCTTCAGCCTATTATTTCTCATAGACTTTCAATCTGCAAATCAAAAATATATCTCCCACCTACGAGATATAGCCCTATCTACAGGAAAGAAAGCTATATCTATTAATGATAAGTCCGCACAAGAGAGACACATACATTCTTTTATGTTTGATCCTACTCGACTGTACTATCTTTCCTGCTTACATGTAGCTAGAAGGCCATGTACCAGAAGGATCTGTCTGTAATTTGTCTGTAGAGTATTTCTATACTTGCTGCAGCTACATATTAAGCCAGCAAGGTTAAATATTGTGACCAAATATATTGTATATGCAGATATCCTGGTTCATCCTAGCATATGCCAGTCTACTGCTGTATTGTATCTTGTCCTGCAAGTAAATATAAATGACTCTGGTATGTAAGTACCCACATTTGACTTTTGTCTTCAGCAACACTTCATAACAAATTTCTTTTAGTGACGTTATCTTACAAGTCTTATGACGAGCGGCTGAGAGAACTGGGGCTGTTTAGTCTGGAGAAGAGGAGGCTGAGGGGAGACCTTATCGCTCTCTACAACTACCTGAAAGGAGGTTGTAGGGAAGCGGGTGTTGGACTCTTCTCCCAAGAAACTAGCAATAGGACGAGAGGAAATGGCTGCAAGTTGCGTCAGGGGAGGTTTAGATTGGACATTAGGAAGAATTTCTTTACTGAAAGAGTGGTTAGGCATTGGAACAGGCTGCCCAGAGAGGTGGTGGAGTCGTCTACCCTGGAGGCGTTCAAAAAAGGTGTAGACGTGGCACTCCAGGGGCTAGTTTAGGAGTCATGGTGGTGTTAGTTGATGGTTGGACTTGATGATCTTAGAGGTCTTTTCCAACCTTAATGATTCTATGATTCTATGATTCTATGATCTTACACTGCTGAAGTATGAGTAAGTTTGCCAAAAATCTACCGTGAATTTCCTCCCGTCTTTTTAAGTTTACCTTACCTTCTTTGTTTTCCGATGCTGCAATCCTCTCTCTAGGTGTCGAATATCTAGATATTCTGGATTTTGGGTGTTTAGATCAGTGACAATATCTGCCCACCTACAGAATAAGATTATTACTCCTCAGATGAAACCTCAGCACCACTAAGACTCATATCCACACACATGCAAATACAGATCTGCAGCTTGAAATAGTCTTACCAGTGATTTAAAGATAAATGAAAGTGTAAAAATATAAAAGCTTCAGTATTAGAAACATCAAGCTAGATATAAAAGCCTCACTTTTAATCAAAGCATTCAGTGATTATTCCTGCTCTTGGGATACACCTTCCAAAATGAGTAAGAGCACCATGAGTCATTAGTTGCATTGCTTACCCTTACCACTTCATCAGTTTGTGAAAGGAAGAAGCAAAGTGTGGTTTAGGCAAGGAGAAACACTAGCTTTTACTTTATTTAATCCTCTTACCCTTTTATATTATTTTGTTCAAACCCTTGGGTTTTTTTTTTTCGCCCACTAAATCTTTTTTTACCAGACAGCTCTCACCATAACTCACTCCTCCATTTTATTTAATTCCCATCTGTAATAAACTATCAATTCAATCACTCCCCATTCACTCAGCTCTTCAGAGTTTCATAGCTCTTCCTAGCCCAACTGAAACAAATATCCCCATATCCCAGACCTCTTTAAGCCTACACATCACCTTTTCAGTTCTGTCAATGTATAGTTACCTGCTTCTCTCTAACATCACCCTCCAGGTTCAGAAAATACATTTCTACGCCAGCCTTTGCTCTCCTACCTTAAGCACATAACTTTCTGCTAGCTGTCATTGGGACTGTAGCAGGACGAAGAATGTCTCCACAATCAAAAATAATATTACAAAGGTTTGTATTCTATATTCAGAAACCTTTTCCTGTGCCATTTGTAGCTCATATACCACAGGACAGAATTCCGTCAGTGGGATGGATAGTATGCCATTTGTCAGCACAGCAACCACATGCACAATGTGATTTTTATTTTGTTGCACTTAATCTCATTAGTCCAAAATATCCAGCTATTTACTGTTATTGACATAGTCACATCACTGACAAAACAAACAAACAAAAAAAGAGAAGACATCTGGGTTTTAGGTACTGGGATAGATCTGACTGGCTATGAAACCATCAGATAAGCACTTTCAAACCATTTTTCAAAATAACTAAGAAAATAAAGAAGAGGAAACAAAGAAGAAGTTGTGTGATTTTTTCCCCCCCCACAGCTCTTTTCCTAATGTATCAAGAAAAATCACTCCATAATTAACTTGGAGGGTGGCAGAGAAGCTATTTGCTAAAACTTATGTTTTGGCCATGGAATTGTTTTTTTGAGAAATACTATTTGTTTGCACTGTTCCCTCGTTTCAGAAATTAATGTTAGGCATTATGAGTAAAGCTGAGAAAGCTGTTCCATTAATTTATCATGACAAATACAACTGATCAATGGAGCTTCTACATAGTGCTCCCTAGCCCTCCTAGTCTGTGTACCTAGTTTAGACACCAACTTCGTATGAGCCAGACCTCATCATAAATGTATTGTTTTAATGCACAGATAAGCTAATAAATCAACAGAGTACAGGCTGTACCTGCGCCTGAGCTAGGAGATCTTGATAGCAGCATAATATCCTGTGCACACCCCAGACACAGCCAGTGTACGTCCTCAACTGCAGCATAAGCTCCTCCAAGGTTCCTACTGCCTGTACATCACAATTAGCATGATCGTAGACAGCTGAGGCGTCTTTTCTTCCTGACTAACGTGAGCTGTGTCACACTCAAACCAAAGAAACAGGCTTGGGCTTTCAGCAGCCCACACATGTCCTGCCACGTGATATAAAATTACAGAGCCAGCCTTGAGGTCAAAACATGAAGCTTCTCACTACAGCACCTGTTTCTGTTAGAACTATAGTATATTCATTCAAAAAAACCTATAAAGTCGCTTGGTGACCCTTAGTAGAGAAATACAGTTTGTTCTGAAAGAAAATATACTGTTTTAAATTTTTACCAAGTAACGTACCTTTTACAGTGTATTGTTGGATGTTTCCTGCTCGGCTCTCCAATTAAGATCCAATATTCTACTTCTTGCTGCAAGACACGACCTCTGTTCAATAGAAGACACAATCCTAGTAAGATTTATTGTGCATACTAAAAAGAAAGAGAGATATTAACATTCTATTGTTCTTTTTAGGATTTTCCAACATGTAAAATTGTTTCCTCAGCCAAATTAAAAACCAGCTCCTGCGCTATAAATAGTGTTTGCAACTGCACACAGGGAAACTTTTTGTTTCACAAGGCCTGGAAGCAAGATAGAAACTATTGCTTATTTTTTGGGAAAAAGACAGATCTTCCTAAAAAATAGCGTTACTCGGATGAAAGGCAGTCTAGTGTTAAGATCCAAATATAAATATATATGTAACAATGGAAATAAGGGTTGTGGAAAGCCACGCAAAGGTAGAACAAATGTCTTCCTCCCTATCCGTAATGTCTAACAGAGTCACGAAAGAGCCCTTTCCACTATTTTTAAACTACACCCCAGCTGACAGTTGTTACTAACAGCTGTAGGGTAACCTGTGTGAAAACAACTGGTAATTCAATCCCTTCCTCCTAAGCATCCAATACCACATATTAAAAACCAAAACCCTCAACCGATGTTTGTTCAAGTTTGTGAGCAACTTCCAAGAAATTCAAAGCCTGCAGTAACCCTGCCAGGGAGAACTTGTGACAGACATCAGGGCAGACTGCTGAGATACAGAGGATTGTTCTGTGACTTCCTGTGTAGAATTATCCTGTGAAAAACTACTTCAGGTTCAACTGTAACAAAACCTGAGATTTTTCTGCCTAGGGAATTTGACAGCATATGGCCTTACTGCTTGCAATAATTTGTTTACTTGTAATTCCCTGTAAAATAACAATGTATGCCATCATTGTACAGATGGGAAACCAAGACACAGGATAGATTAATTGACTTACCTAAAGTCACACTGGAAGTCTGTGGTTGAACTGGGAACTGAACCCAGGTCTCCCGAGTCCAAATCCAGCAACCTAAGATCATACAGGAAGTCTGTGGGTGACCTAAGAACTGCCTCCTACGCTCAGCCTAGCAACCTATCTACCCATTTCTTTTGGAACTTAAAACATTTCTTAGCTTGATTTTTAAAGAAAAGTTTTCCTGCATAACTAGAATGCAAAAACAGGTAAACAAGAACTGCTGCAGAATCTATTGATAGTGCTTTTGGAACCTAAACATAGTTTTTCCCAGTAAGATATTAGAAGATATGAAGAGAACAGGATGCTCTTCTGGTCTGACCTCCAGCCTAAAATAAGGCTATAAAAGCTCCTTGAACTCATTACTTCATCTTACATTGTTAGAAGAGATCTGGTTTTAGGAAGAAAATCTAATATTGACTTAAAAATAACATCACTAGTGACTGAGAATCCATTTCAACCATGGGTAAAGTATTGAAATTTTTGCTCTCAGTCATTACTAAACAATATAAATTCAAACTAGATACAAGGCACGTTAAGTTTCCACACACTGGACCATACTATTTCTCAAACTGCATTTTTGATCTAGTAAACAAATTTTTTTCACTTTGCTCTTCCAGTGCAGATTCTTAGTAACTGATCAAGTAAGCAAGCCATTAACCTTTTGGCAAATTTAAGCAGACTGATGTGTTGGACTTCTGTTTGGGGCATATTTTCCAAACTCTTCTCACTCACATGGCATGTCAGTGAATGCGGTCTTAACAAAAAACTTCTGTATTCTTTTGTTCATACACTAAAAGCTTTCATTAACCCCGTGGTCACAGTCTCACACTGGGAACAAATTAGATTCAGATGGTTACGCTTTATTAACTCCACACAATCACCATTTTGAACTCTAGAAGTAGACCTAGCATTCTCCATTCCTTGATGTGACTCTACATCTTCAACACAGCCAAAGGTAGACTGCTTGGTAAGCAAAGTGCAAGACTGAGGCTCACCTTATACCGGTGACCTACTCTTTTCATTGTTTAGCACTCCCCACCATCTGTATCTGCTAATTTTGTCAGGGATTGTCTTCTTATGCTCATGTTATTCAGGGAAAAAAATTGTATCAACTTGCAGTAAATTTTTCTTTACGTTTCCTCCACTAAAATAAGCATAAACACAGTATCTTACCTATACGCTTTACTAGCTTTTACTGGGGTTGCTTCAAATCCAATTGGGCAAAAATAATGGTTTTGGCAATGATAGATGTAGGCCATTGATTCATCTTTCAGTCCACGTGTTAGCTTTGCAAGGGCCCCTGCAGCTACAAAGACAGATCAGGTTACAGTCCAGAGTGCTTTGGATCCTGCATAACATATTCAGCAAGAAAAGACCTATTTGATAACATAAAATAGTTACACTGCTTTTTCAATTAGAGGACATGATCTGACAGGCATGCACAAAATACAGTTTTGATTTCAAACTTCTTAGTATTTAATTTCCTGCCTGGTACAAAAAATAACATCCGCCACACAGTTGGTACTAGGGAAATGCAATATAAAGTATGCATTGTATTTAGATCAAAGTCATATTAAAAACTACTTGTTCTGCAAAAAAAAAAAGACCCAGAAGTACCTCTTAACCTAGGAAATACACACTGCAACACAATTCAGTCCCACTGCCCCAAGTCAGGTGTAGCACCTCTCAATGATACTGCTGAAACCCCTGAAAGCTTCCAAACATTTTGGTACCATGAGCTTCTTGGAGCTTCCTAGTCTCAGGAACACCTCCCACACTTGGGCATACAGTATTTTGTAATGTGACTGCAGTGCTCAGTTTCAGGAAAAGACTGGAAAAGGCACTGAAACATGAAAGAATTCTCAAATGGGATACCACAAACAAAAAGGGGATTCCCACTTTAATAATCTCCCCCAAAACTTTTCAGCATGGTTTTATCCTTTTAAAGAACCTTTCAGTTAGGAGGTAATTACCCAGACTATACCAAAGTCTAATAAACTGTATATGAAAGTATAACTTTTCTTTAGGTAGCACACTTAAAAGTAAACATAAAAATATAGCTTCATAAGCTAATTGAGAATAATCACCTAACTTTTGGAGACAGATGTTACCTAAAGTCAGGCAGAACAGATGAGTTCACTAACTTTAAAACTGCATTTTTAGAAGTACAAAATATTTCTTAAAGACATTAATACTTTTGTGTTGTACATTCTAAGTTTTTATACAACACAGATTTCTAAAACACTGAAATAAAACCATGCTGCTCCCCCAGCATATTACAGCAAACACATCTTCCAGGACACCAACACAGAACTGGAAATGCAGTGTCCTCCTGAATACCTTAAAATTCCAGTTCTGTGATAGCAAAATATAGAGCACAGAATATATTTTATGTAAATAAAAGTACAAATGGAAGTTTTAGCAAAATAAGAGAAAAAGTAAAACCAGAAAAATCAGGCAACTTGGAGCTATTTCACAGCTTATCTCAAATTGAAGTACTACTACAGAATTTGTCCTGTCAAATACTACAGAGTGCAGGATTTTTCAGTTTATATACTGTAAGATGAATGCTTTAGGATTAGCTACGTACCAGTTTCTCCAGCTGTCTTGTTCTTCCCATGAGGTTTATACAGAACATATGAGCATCCCTTGATATGGAAGTGGTCATTTATTTGCCTAAACCATCTGAAACAATAAGCTTAAAGATTATAGTAACTCAAGAGTTATTAAATGCAATTATCTTTCCTCCCACCTTTCCTCTGCTTGACAGTTTAGAAAAAAGTCTCCGTGTGCTAGTAAGTACCTACCACATTAGTATATAGATTGTAGATGACCATGGTACCCCAATACAAACAAAACTTAACATATCCTAGAGAGATAAATAAATACTCAAAGCTTTTTCTTCCATCTTGCTTTTACAGACCTGACATAGATCCATAATAACCAAAGGGCTGGATTTGAAACGTTTGTCCTATTGTGTTCAGTTCAGTNCAAGACTTTGTCTCAGATATTTACTTTTCCGCATTAGAAGATTCAAATTCACATCTCTGAAGATAATACCTCAATCATAAAGCCATGTTGGGTCATGGGTTTGGCTCTCAGCCCTCCTGTTTTCCAATCTGCCAAGTACTTAAAAATTATTTGACCTGGCAGAAAAAAAAAAACCTAATAAGGGTAACTTTTCTGCAGCACTTAGGGCACTCACAGGGGAAAAGGAAGAAGAATTCCAAGTTTAACTTTTGGCTGTATAGACTGTTGACATAAAGAGACAGAACATTTTATCAGCTTGTTCTATAAGGGTTGCTATACCCTGACATACTCCTAAAGAGATACAAAATCTGGATCCAAGTCTCCTAAGGCAGAGAAGGAAGCCTTCATGACACTCTTCAATGATCTAGCCAGTATGCTACAGCTAAAGAACACACTGCTGCCACATTTTCAAATCCAGCACCCACATTCTGTGCCAAACCTTATATATTGCCTTCAAAAAATACTGACTAGATCCAATGCAACTCATGAAGAGGCAAGAACGCTGCAAAATTCTGAAATTTCACAGAAGGGTAACACACGCAAGCCCTGTCAAGATGTTCAACACTCAAGTACAATATGCTCCTGGCCCTGTTTAATCCTAAAATTCCTTATGGGTTTAATAAAACAAAAAACAAACAAACAAAAAAAAAATGACAAAGATTTTAGACCCAACTCATCAAGATCAGGAAACAGCAGAGCAGAAGTGAAACAGAATTTGAAAGTCCAAGTCTTCTGTGACTCCAGCCCCATCTTTTCTTTTTTTTTTTTTTTTTTTTTTCCCCCCCTCCTCCTCCTGAACAGCTCCATTGCAGCAAAGGTGCAGCACTCACTATCTCATTTTCAATTCTTAAATTAATTTTTACATAAAGCTACTAATATATCAACTGCCTTTTCAGGCTGTTTCAGTGACATTAACAAGCATTTAACACGCATTTTCAAAAACAGGAAAATGAGGGTAAAGAAAAAATTTCCTAACCAGGAGACTGGATTCATTAGAGTACTATACAACCATTAAACAAACTGAATCAAAAATCAGATAGAATTTCATGTTCACCTGATCTGTGTAGCAACATCACACTATACAAAATGGCTAGTGCAAAAAACTCTGAAAGGTTTCTTTGGGCACTGTCAGAGTCCCCAGGTACGCTTCACTATTCTAAAACTTAAGAGGACTAACTTGTGTCAGCCACTGTGGGAAGAGAAAGAGAGCAGGGAACAGATATGACAGTTTTACTAAGCCTTGGAACCGTAGCACAGAAGAGCTGATATCTAACAAGCCTTGGGCCTGAGAAAAGCAGAGATACCGAAGGTGGAANTATCTCTTAGTTTTACGTTATTTTTGCATACATTAACAATTTAGGTACATCAAAAGAACCAGACATACCTCATTAAAGTTGTATTTCCAGTGAAGGGACCAAACCTAATCTCCTCAAATGGGGGCTGAAAGCCCAGTATGTGCAAAGCTTCTTCTTGAGTAATAGGTGGTAAACTGGGGAGGGGAAAAAAAAAAAAGTATTGGAAGTATTGTTTAATAAAGTACTTAGCAATATATTTTAGACTCTCTAGAGGCAAAGCGGTCTATGTGTGACTTACCTTCCAGCTCCCAGTGTACTATATAAGAAATTCCAGCAAGACACTAAGGATGAAATTCCACAGGAAGTCTTGTATTGAGGTCGGCTAACACAATACCTAAAACAAACAAACTTGACTTAGTTACAGGAGCAACCTGAACTTTTCTGTGTGCCATGCCATTAAAGTGCCATGTTATATTAAATGTTTTTACTTTGCCTGTATTAAAAAAAAAGTGCATTCTTTAAAAAAAAAAAAATTGAATAAGTATGTCAACCAATTTCTTTAAGTTTGTCAGATACTACTACCCTATTTCATACAAATTGGTCAAATTTCTAACAGCCCCACGGGAGTTCTGTCCAAATGATCCTCTAGGAAAAAATGGTTCTGCACTAATATAATGTACAGTTTGATCCAGTCTCTTCTAACACGTGAACTCATAGTAAGCTGCACCTCTACCAATTTCCTAATGAACGTCATTTCAGGTCGCAGATTCCCTAGGCTAACTCAAACTTTCTGATGTCATAGATATACAGTAAGAACCAGACAGATTAATTAAACTAAGTGAATTTAGTGAACTATATTTATATGATACAGGTTGTATAGAACTGACAGATTCTAATCAAGTATTTCCCAGTCAAAAGAAAAATCAGGAGTAAGACATCTCAGTACTATGTTTAAGGTTACTTTTTGCCTGACCATGCTAATGAACTTGCATTTTTTTTTTTTAGCAATGGATCCCCACATAAATTTTTGTCCTCATTGAAAGAAAAAGAAATGTGTAGAAAGAAAAATGGTTTTAGAATTTCAACAGATGGGAGGGAAGCTCTCATTCTTCTTGTAGGAAGTATCAGATTTAGTTTATGTATGTTTAACATATCCCCATTTCTAATAAAAAAAAAAAGTATGAAGACATTATTATGAAGTTTGAAATCAGACAACCAGCAACAGTGTTTACTGACAAACTGTATGGGCATAATCTTAAATACAATTCATAAACACTACCATCTCCGGAGGTCCAACACTTTCCTCTCCTTCACATCTTCAAGAGCAGAACGCTGAGGACACTCCCTGTATTGTTTGCTTTTTTTGTCTAGGGATTTTTTCTTCGTCGTTTGTTTCTTCATGTTGCCTGCAAAACAGATTTCAGAAACAAATGAATGCCTAGTGTACCTTTTATATCTTTCTTCTTAAATATTTTTAGTAACAGCATGCACCTCAAATAGAGACCCTGGTTGTGCCAGTAAGTGCAAACTGGGACTAAACATTAATTGAAGGAACAAATCTCAAATGCACAATCAAGATTGTCAAGTATGTAAAGCTGCCATTAGCTCCGTAAACAACATCATGCTTTTCTGAATGGAATTAATGATGACGTGCCTGACTGTTTAGAGAGCAGTCAATCTGATTATTCTAATGCGTTAAATCAGCCATCCCAGAAATAGACTCTCAGACCAACATGGACTTCCCATCCCCTAACATTAAATGCACAGGGAAATTTAATGAAACACTTGTTTTTCACAGCCAAGCTCTGTAACCAGCTACACTTTCTGATGAAAACTTACATGCAAATCCAGTGAGAATAATACACCCTCGAGGTCTTTTCCTTTTTGTAAGCCACTGAGACAGTGGAAAACGAAGAGTTGGGCCATGTGCTAGAGCAGGAATATTTCTCTCCCATTTTCAAACCATCATATCCAAATGAAATATACCACATATATTTTAGCAAAACTTACTGTTCTGTAAGATATTATCATTTGCTTCTTATTTTTAAAGACACTACATGTACAGATGAAAAGGCAATGACAATTTGCTAACCTTATTAAAGTTCTGCTAAACCGGTTTCACACTGACAAAACAGGAACTTGACTAGCTAGCCAACCCATTAAGGAAAAAATCAACAGCCAGCTCTAGATAAGCAGAGGGATTACAGGACAAAGAAAACCAAGTGTGTGTGCAAGTGCCTGATTCACAGGTGCAATCTGTGACTAGGCAGAGAAAGAACATAGGAGACAACAAAGCAGCCAGTTTTAAAGAAATGGGCTCCCTAACACTGTATGCGTATAGCAGATCAAAATATATACAATTTTGTTACAGAAACCAACCGCTTTCCTAAATAACTGTAATGATTTCATTTACTTCTTTTCATAAATAAAGTACATCTTTAATTTCAAAATACATCTCCGAAGTACCTTGAAACACTTCTGCAAGTGACAAACCTGCACTTAACAGGTAAAAGTAATCACTGCACAATGCACTAGGTGCTACTAGAAGAAAAGGAAAAAACACCCCAAAAACCCAAGAAAAAAACCCAAACAAACCCAAACCAAAAGTCACCACAAACAATATCCAAAAAAACCCCACACACAGTTAAGTAGAAGCCAGCCTTGGTTAAGAGCCACTTCCCCAGGCAGCTACACCTGACTTTCACTCCTCCTCCCTCACTCCCTCCTTTCCTGATGAGCAAATTGTTTGAAATGACGTACAGGCTCTTCTATAGCACTTCCTCAGGCAACACCTGTGCTGACCAGCCCCCTCCACAAACAAGTTGTAAACATGAAGCCTTTTCCCAGCCTTTCCACAACATCCAATCTTCACCACCTCACCTGCTTTGTTCTTCAGATTTGTGGTCACACCATTGAACTCCGATTTGTCGATTTCCCATGCCAGTGGAAGCTTTCCAAGATCGCCAGGCAAACTTTCCAAGTTAGTACCTTCACTGTAGATTATCTCTGAAGCACCAGTTTGAACGCCGAGTAAGCTAGGCGTGTTATTTCCCACGTTTAAGGCAGCACTGCCTGACAGGCAGGCACTAACTGAAGCACTTGGGCTTTTACAAATAGATGTTACTCTGTTTAAAAAAGCATAGTCTGAGCAGATGGTATAAAATTTCTCTCGTGTATGAGTCACAGGACAGCCCCATGGATAATGCCCATCTCTCCTAGACACCAAGGACGCGGTAGCGGCGTCTGACATGCAGTATGGCTTCACAGGATCATGAAGAGAAGCTTCTGGGGATTCTTTCCCAGGTTTGTTTTCAGTGTTTCCATTATCTCCAGAACCATTCTCCTTTTCATCTTCTGAAATGTTAGGCATTGAACGATACTGAAAGAGTATTGTAAAGCTAAGAATATTTTTTTCTTTATGTTTTAATTACAACAGAGTTTGCATCGTTGCCTCCATTGCCCCTGCAAGGTATTGATGAGGTACCTGAAAGAAAATGAGAACTTAGTACAGGTGGCTCAATCAACACAAAACACACACAAAGCTTATCTTTGAACTCATATCCAAGAAAAGCTGAAGCACCCTTCAAGATATATCACAACATACACCGTGTCTTTTCCTAAGCACCTCTAGAATTCCACAAACAGCACTTTTTATTATTTGTGAGGTGCCAACAGCATACACCATAGTGATACCATGATGAGGACATCGATTACAACTGTAAACCAGCACATGAATAAAAAAAAAATAAAATTAAAAAGATGAAAAGCTTTCTACACTTATGTAGTTGTGGCTGATCACTTCTATTCCTTAAAGTCATGATACCTTGCATAAGTGGAGTACAAAAATAATTCATAAAAATTAATAAATCACAGAAACAGCAACTTAAGGTCACTTGATTCTGAAGAATCCTGCATTATTCTGCTGCAAGTGAAGTTCAGGCTTACAGAAAATTACAGTAACTATTACCTCCGTTGACTGTAAATTGACAACACTACCCTCAATCTGTTTCACTGCTTTCCTTGTACGGCTGCTAAGGGTTCCCTTTTATTTTTATGCACCTCCTATTCTTCAAGATGTGAGAAAGAAAAGTGTCAGGTTTTATTTATAGTAGCTAAGAATTACCAAAAACAATTTTAGAAGGCTGGCTTGCTTTTAATGATCTTTTTTAAAAAGCAGATTGATAGTATGTGTTATCCATCATCTCAGCAGCTTGCACGTCTGCGGTTGCGAAGACACACGCCGCAGATGGGGAAACCTGGCACGCAGGAGGCAGGAGTTTCACTGGAGAGCAGACTCCTGCGACACCGACTTCTGGTCACTGAACTGAACCAACAGTGCATGAGTCTTCCTCCGCCAGAAGTGGGTCTTGCAACCAAACGCAGGCAGGGGTCTACTTGAAAGATTACAAGGAAACATCAAAACACGTGCCCCTACTCCGCAGCTGCCTGCGATGCACGCGGCCAAGCGGCGCCCAGCCCGACTCGGCCGAGCAG
>WAAD01022828.1:309098-320466 GCA_013389945.1 Fregata magnificens
TGTATTTGTTTTAATTTAGCAAAGGAAGAGAAATATGTTGTATTAAGCTAGTTACATTAAAAACTTGCTTTGGACTGTCATGTCTGCCTCATCACTATTATCAGCTGCTGTGTTACCCTGTATCACCTTCATCCGTCCTGGCAACCATATCCACTTTTAGCCACTTTTTTCCATGACAACTCACAGGTACTCTTTCCACACTCCATGTTGTTGTTGAACTGATGCTGTCTTGCCACAGGCCTGTGAACTTGACACCTCTCATCTATTTTTATCGCTGCAAAAATACTGATAAAATACATCTTTGGGTGTGCTCATGACTTACCTTCATCCTTGGTGTTTGCCTCTTGATACCATAGACTCTTTTAAGTAATTGCACTTAAAAAAATTCCCAGTAGGCTTCACTATTAAATCACTTCTTTCTCCTCCAGAGTCAGTCTGGATATGATGTCAGTTCAAGCAAATACTGGCCCATCATGGGAAGACAAGAATACCACAGCATTCTGGAGAGGACGTGACAGCCGCAAAGAGAGGCTTGAACTTGTAAAACTGAGCAGAAAATACCCAGAGATCATAGATGCTGCTTTCACAAACTTTTTTTTTTTTAAACATGATGAAAGCCTCTATGGCCCCATTGTTAAGCACATTTCATTTTTTGATTTTTTTAAGGTAAGCCACTAATCATTTTTCATAGAAAAATGTTCTCAGTGTTTCCCATTATCAAATAACTTTGTATATGTTATTGATAATAAAGTGATTTTTAGTTTTTCAGCACAACACCAATAACAAGCATGAATAGGCGTCCCTCCAGTGGGATTAACTGCTATGTAGCTCTTACACTGAGGATAATAATGTTTGATTTACATCTAAAGGTTCTGTAGAACCTTGTCTAATCTATGTAACTCCAAGTTCCTTTTTATTTCTTTTTCCTGATTCAGCGATCAGGACTACTAACATAACTAACATAGTGGGAAAATCAGTGGATGAAGTGGCACATCTACCCTCACATCCGAGGATGAGCATCTAAGAATTTCCGGAGAACTTAATTGATGAAGAGGGCATCTCTGTGTACCCTGCACTGTGATGAATTCCAAACTAAATAATAAAAGCTACTTAAACATTGATGCTTGCCTAGCCAATCCTACATTTCTCAATATCGGCAAGTCAGTAATACCAGTGCCCTCAGAATAATATAACCTAACCAAGCTACTTGGATCTTCTGTTTATTAATAACTTACGGTCATTTTCTTTCCAGTATAAATATCAAATTAATATTGATGGCACAGTGGCAGCATACAGATTGCCTTATCTACTAGCAGGAAACAGTGTGGTGCTAAAGCAAGACTCCATATACTATGAGCATTTTTATAACGAGCTGCAGCCATGGAAACATTATATTCCATTTAAAAGTGACCTGAGTGATCTACTAGAAAAACTACAGTGGGCCAAAGAGCATGATGAAGAGGTAAATATACATTTGGAAGTACTCAGCAATGGTTCCAGACAAAATAGAGAGCAAAAACTGCATTTCTTTAAGACAAAAAAATCTATTAGAAGGACTTAAAAAATTATTGTTGTCAACTCTACAAATAAGAAAACCTTCTTAAAAATACATAATACTGCCCTTAATTTGAAATTAAATTTAACTTCGGAAAAATTAAGAGTATTTTCATAAGAGTGCCTTACTTTTAAAACTAAGAATGCTTAAATAAAAATAAATAAGCTATGCTAAACTGTCAACACGATACTTAACTCCAGAATCAATACTGAAATAACTACTATTTCTTGAGAATTAAAAAAAAAAAAACTTTTATTTTCTTTTGACAGGCAAAAAATATTGCAAAATCTGGACAAGAATTTGCAAGAAACAATCTCATGGGAGATCACATTTTTTGTTACTATTTCAAACTTTTCCAGGTTAGTATATTTTTAACAGCTACTACCACAAAAATAGACATCCCACAGAAAGAATTCAGGGCCATGGAGCTGCTGGAAATTGGCCAGTCCAGTACTTGAAGCCACAAAGCAAGCAGCAGCAATTAAGAACTTAACTTGGTTTACAAACATTGCATGCAGTTATTTCCTATGAAACCCCTTAAGGCTACACTGGGGGTTTGAGAGAAGCAGTCGGATCCCATAAATCTTGATCTAATCTGCAAGAATATGTTGCCCACAATGATCAAAGAATTCCACATCAGATGCACACCCTGTGAAGCACAGCTGAAAATATCTGTGCATTAGCACCGAGAGATACCGAAACTCCAGTGAGGCACCCGAAGGGCCTCCTGTCTGCAGTTAAGTATCTGCTTACCCTGTCTGTGACACAGTACGGAGTAACAGACTGTGTAGCCTCAGAGTTTTTACAGAATTACTCACTGAGTTGGTGCAGTATTTACAACCAGACGTACAATCTAAGAAGTCTATGAATTAACGATACCTTCCTTTTTTAAAACTAGGAATATGCCAGCTTGCAAGTGAGCGAGCCAAAAATCAGAGATGGGATGGAGAAAGTGCAGCAGCCTGATGATGACCTTTTTCCATGTACTTGCCACAGAAAAAAGGTACAGTACATACACTGTTAAATGTAAAGTGCTGGATGTCTTCAGTTCATATTCAACCAAACTGGAACATGGTACCACTGGGTACTAGAACATGGTATCAGTTACCAGACAATTAACACCTATCGAACTTGGAAACATTTCTTAATGTCTTTGCAGGACTAGACAGTTAAAAATTTAGCTTCCAATTAACTGAAATATGTTTCTTCTTTCTTGACTACAGGCCAAAGATGAACTCTGACAGAAAAAAATAAAATAATCTTTTGAATATTTACCTACATTCAGAATGCCTTCTTAAGGAAAGAAGAAAAATTTGGATTAAAATGCCAATGGATAATGTCAGTAGATATTATGAAGTTTACTGTATCGTGATCTACATATGGAAGAAAACCAAGCACCCCCTATTTCCTTTTTATCATGCAGTGGTTGCAGAGTCTTGTTCAAATACATTTTTACAGTTGGGGTTTTTTTAAATAAAAAACATGTTTGTATCAGTCATGTGTTACTGTCCTGAGATACCTTAGAAATGCAGACACTTTTTATTCATGCTTGTTATACTGAGTCTATTCACAAGCGTGTTCTGCAAAAAGGGGCACATGAGAATTGTCGTCTTTTTCAGACCGTAACTTTGTTCCTTCTGAGAGAAGCAGTATTCTCAAAGACAATGATGTGGGGTTTATAACATATGTTTTTAACCTGAAGGAAAAACACAGTGCTATTGAACACTTTAGGAATATTAGATAGAAGTTTTCAGTTCCATACAATTTTTCACAGATGCTTTGTCTTGTGAAACTCAGTCTCTTTGGCAATATGAAAAGAATTAAGGAGCACTGAGCAGTGACTACTGAAACTAAACTGATCATTGTTTTAACAGTCTAGTCCATTTTTAAAATACTTGCTTTCCACTGATACTAAGTAATTCAACTGTTACTTTCTGGACATATCAACATCGTCTGAAAATGATCCATAGGTGGATGTAAAGTCAAGTCTAAATTGATAGAATTTTAAAGTTAGCGCATATGTTTCCAGTCCAAAGTGAGGGTTTAATTTCTCTGTAACACAGCCAGTCAATTTAAAAACCACATGGTTATTTTCTTTGCAAACGCTTAGATGTGTGCTATGCTTGTTGAACAACATTACTGCTGGGAGATCAGCATTCTTGAGGCATCTTGTGAGAAACAACGGAAGAATATTGTATCTGATTTTTAACTTTCACCTGCCTATTACTTTTACTGTAGTAAAAGCAAGTCTAAGGAATAGTTTGTTTGATCATGTAGTAAACAATATATGTTATAATTTAACTATGCTAACCTAGAGTCTTAAATACAGCACCAAAATAAAGCTATCCCATCTAAGCACCTGACCAAAACACCACAGAAATCCTCTCGGCTCACCATGGCTGACTCGGCATACATTTAAGCAGCTCTGCGCTGTCACACACAACAGCTCCTCCCAAGAACAACCTCCAGGCTAAAGCTGCCTGTTCATGTTCAACTGGTCGCACTGCAGCAGCAAGCTGCAAGCCAAAAGATGCAGAATGACCGGAGTGGGTTTTAGGCAACTCTTGGCAGTAGAGATAAGAAAAAACCAAGATGCTTTTCTCAGGACCAAACAGCCATTTCGTCTTGGGGGTCATCATTCAGCTGATACTTGCTGATGACTTGGCTGAAAGCAATTAATGTATTGCTATAACCTTTGGTTATACGAACAGGTTACTCATAGCCCATGAGTTCCTCCACCAGTATAAACATAATTTGTCTTTTATCAGTTTTTATTTAATAGTCCTCCATGCCCATCTCTCCAAAGGGTGTCTGTGATCAGTCCTTTACACAAGGGAAGTTGCTGGAGGGTGACTTTTCAAAACTGACCCATGTTCTTTGCTCCTCATGCACAACTGTGCCTGCATTACCTCCTCCTCCCCCTCCCCACACAGGCTGAGTATCTGGCTCCTTAGGGTAGTGACGCTGTAAATGATGAGAGATTCCTCTACCTGCGTTCACAGGTTTTGAAGCATGCTGGAGTGCCAGGATACAGCACCAAGGCAGAGTAGTACAACCCATGCTGGCGAGCCTCAGGGGACGTGCTCGCAGAATTCTACAAGTCAGTAGGTTTTAATTTCAAACAAGTATAACATCAGTAATATACTCAGGCTTGAAATGCATTTGAAGATTTGCTGTCAAAAGAGATTTTTTCCAGTATATTACTTCAAATATCAGTCAAAAGCATTTCCTTGTTAATGCAGAGCACTGTTACATACAGTTATTTGCATAGAAACACAGAAAACAATGCTGCCATGGTATTAAACATTTGGTAAATTTTCTGTTCTTCCTTTAAAAAGTTCTTTATTGTTTTGCATAATTTTTTTCATTCACACAAAAATGTTTTATTTGCATTTACACTTAGACCTCTGAAAATAACTTTTAAAAAACGTGTCTCTCAGAAATAACAAACTCTAATTTGCTGCATTTAGGAAAAGCTAAATGAAGATACTGCTTAAACACTGCAAATCATTTGTGCTCCAGTTCAATATTCTCTCTAAGCCAAGAAAAAACTTGTGCATTTATTTCTTCCATGACATCGTCTGTTGTTCGTCCTTTGACTGCCATCCCATGGTTTGCTTTATCAATCCAATGGATTTTTTTAGGGGCTTTCATTTTGCTTGCCACACCTTCTAGCAATTGCTACGGAGAAAATAAAAATGAAAAAGTTAGAGAATCAGCTGCCACAAACCGTGCAACTCACAGATGTCTCTCCCTTTGCCTGTGCAACACATAATAGGCAGCTCTTAAAAACAAATCAGATCTGCGTGCACATTAAAAACACGTTGATAGAAAAAAGATGTGGTGATAATGTGTTCAGTAATGGAAATTGCTCAAAGGTTAGCCCTCACTCAAACACAGAAGAGCAGAAAATTAGAACTTAAACTGCAAAGGTCACAACCCTGTGCAGGCTCCTTCCCCACAACGGGGGCAGGATGAAAGAATCCACTTTTACTACCAGAGGGTAGTACTAGCAATAAAATGACAGAACTTCTTACGTCAGGTTTGTCTACAGTGGCAGAGTGGCAATATAATTCCCTAGAGACTGGCTTTGACTCTGTTAAACTTTCTGAGCTGGTTCTTAGATCTGTTTGCTAAGTCTAAAAGATTTCCCCATTAAGAGGGCACTCCCAAGTATCTGCTGGTTGCTAGCCTGACTTATTTTGGTGACAACTCCTCACGAAAGCATTACGACTTCTTAGAAACTGTCCAAGCATGGAAAATGCCAATTGCACACAGTCCCAAATTCAAGCTGAACTGTTCATGAACAACAGGTACCTATTTGCAAGAAAATAAGGCAGAAAACCACTGTATTCTGATCTCTGCACACCTGTTCTTCATCTCTACAAAAATACCGCTTTCTACCACAGAAGTCTGACTTGTGGGTAGAACTGCTTTGCTAGAATTTCTCATGAAAGTGTGACGAATGTGGACTGGTAGCACAGCAAAGTGTTTATGTTTTGTAACCTGAAATGGTTAAAACAATAGCAAATAACTCCTTCCATAGGCCACTTAATTTGTACAATCTTAACCTATCAAAAAAGACAAAACATTTATATTAGCAATATTTTAGTGGCCCAAAGATGAGTTTGCTAAAGCGGATGATCAAGCATGATCCAGAAGTTTTAAGCAGCAAAAGAAAGCACCCCCAGGCTTCCTTATGTCCAATGAAGTTTCCTACCCAAGGCTTCCTTCAGAACATATATATATTTAGAGAAGGCTGTTAATCAAAGTCACAGCTGTATATACCAGTACGGACGTCACTCAGATTCATTCCCATTCCTCCATACTGCCCCTTCGTATCAGGTTTTACATGGGTACTCACTTTTTCACACATCTCATCTGCTGATCCTGAGACAAACAGCACCGGACACCTGATAAATAATAAATCTTCATCCCGGAGCTTGGACTGAAGTTTTGGTCGATGCAATGGGTAAGATAAACATACTAGACCTCGAATGAAGTCATCATCATCCTCCTGGCTAAGATGACGTATCACAGAGGCAGCAGCTCGTGAGCCCATGGAACGGCCTTTCTCCCATGTTAAAATAAAGGAAAAAAGTGTATCTGCTGTCACCTCATCTACATGCTGTTCGAGTAAACAACTCCTAAAAACAATCCAACTGAGTGTATTTCAGCATACCAGTAGTACAAGATGCTAGGGATGCTTTTATTCATCTACTCCATGCAAAATATTAATCCAAATTTCAACATTTTCTGCTAAAATATTTGGCTGATTATATTACGTTTTCACATCCCCATTTAAAAAAGAAGGGGGGCGGGGGGCGGAGAAAAGCTAAATGGAGAGGGATCCTTTGCAATACTGGAAGGAACAACAGCCCATCCTGGGGTCAGGAGGAAGAGAGGGACAGGTCCTATGCTCCAGACTCTTGAAATTCCAGATAGCAATGCTATTATCTTGTATCATTTTTTTCATGCAACCTTAATCTGCTCAAACTAAACCCAAAGTTTTATGCACCTTACTCCCAAAACAAATCCAGCAAGTGTTTATGCACACCTCAAACTTCAGCCTAAAAGTAAAAGGGGGAGGAGGGGGGAATAAAGTGTGAACTTATAGCATGAGGTCAGTCAGTAACAGCAAGGGGATATCAAAATATCTCCTCAAAGAGGAGGCATATGAGCTGACAATGCTGTGTAATTGAGTGTTAGAAGTGGCTGATTCCAGTGGGATTAACTTGCATCAGCGCAGATTTGGTTTCGCTTAGTCAGAGAACATTCAGGGTTTCCCGTATCAAGTTATTCCTAATCACACCCATCTACTTCCCTTTTTGACATAATATAACTGATTTTCTATCTGCCACTAGGTTTCATCTACCAAAACCCGCTTTGGCAAAATGGTTTTCCATTTACCAGTAACTGGAATTCTTCAAGACCTGCAGTTAAAATGTACAAATGGATTATCAGAGAACTCATGCCCTGTCACTTACAAGCCACAAGGAAGTTTTCTCCCAAAGTACCTGGAAAACATGGTCTATTGCTCTTTCCTTCCTCCTTCTGCAGCAAGATCTGTGGCATCACAAGGAGGCTGAATAGGTCTAGACAGCCATGCTCCCAAGAGAACGCGGGGAAAGCTGCAGGCTGGATGTTCCCATTTGCTACCCGAGAAGCAGTGCTGCTCAAGCCAGCCGCGAGAGAGCCGAGCTGCACACCCGCCCCGCACAGCTAGCAGCTACAGGGCTGGCAGCATTCAGACACCCGAATGCAGATCTGTAAGTGGGCTTGGCACCTGCGTTCCCATGGCAGTCGGTGGACTGCTAATCAATTAATGAAGATTACAGAGCATTCAACTCTTTGTAAAGGAGGTCCTCTCAGCAGATAGCTGAATTGCTCTCCCTAGGCAATACCGACTAGTGGGAGTTTATTCAGCTTGTTCCCAAGTTAGACAGCAAGCTTTTAGTGCCCGCCTCAAACTGAAACCTGTCATCCACGTCTGTTCATTCACTTCTTACCAAAGTGGGACAGACTTAAAAAACCAGAGTAATTACAGATTGCTATCATTAGAGGCAGTATAAGAGAGAAAATTATAGGTAATAAAAACAATACCTGCAAGGAAGACACCCAAAAGTTTATAGTCATCAGAAAGCTTTAAGTATTCCTAAAGAAGTAAGGTAAACATTACAAGTCAGAATTAAGGCAGCTGAGAGGCAGAGGGGTTTTTTTGTTTGTAGTTACTAAACACAAAATGGGAAACTCTTTCAGCACTGCAGATTAAACAAAGAACAGATACATACAAGTTGCTATCTTGTTTTTTCACACAAATGATTTCATAACATTTTGCAGTAACAACATAATAAAGGTAGGCAATTTCACATTAGTTCTCAGCAAGTCTAAGATTTCAAATGCCCTATATGAAGTTACCAAAACATAAACAGTTACTGTGTATCAACTCAGTTCTAGTTACAGACCCTATGCACACTCTTAGCTCATCAAAAGGCAAAATAAGTTAGCAAAAATGCTCTTCACTGAGGCTAAGGTCAAGTATTTCTAACGGAAAGTTTAAGACACAATCAGTTATGTCTGACAGAGAAGATAAAATTCAGCAACAAATTTTTCAGGTTTTTAGGAGATAACCAATGAGATGCTATCTTAGCAGAGGCCTTTCAATTACCTTTACACAGCAGCATATTAATATAAACTCACTAACAATATTATGCTTCTTCAAAAAAGAATGGAGAACAGATCCACATTAAAGCTAGCAAAGTCTAACCTCAAATTAATGTACATATAATCACAATGGCATCATACAAATGAATTCCTTAAGAACTGGACTTAGTTCCCCGATAAAAACGGCTGATGCTCAACGCAAAGCGCTCAAGCTACCTTCCCATGCCCCAGTAAAAGTAGCTGATCAGGAGAAAATTTCAGGAAGATACTCTAAGCTATTATCACAAAAGGTTGCTCATGTTAACAAAATCTAGGTATATAAGAACATCTTAAATAATGTAGCAGCAGCAGAGACAGATAAACACATGCATGTAACAGTTTAAACTGATTTGGAAATTAAGGACAATTTAGGTTCTAGGGCTCCCATATGCTACTCCCAACCTCTTTTGCTTCAACTTCTCCTGTGACCCAGAGTCCCCTACTCTTTCCCCAAAGCCTTGTTCTCCCAGCCACCAGCCCTCAGAGACCCAGCACAATTCCCAGGTCAGCCTCTTTCCTCTCAAAACCTCTCCCAAAGCTGGATCCCTTAATCCTCTTCCCCTCACCAAGCCCTCCCAGAACACCCACCTGTTGTTTCCATCCTAAATACTACATTTCCAGCTGTTTTTCCACAAAACATCCTTGCTTTCTTCACATCCTTTTCTTTCTCTGCCTGAACTCAAACCCACGTATTTGCTGCAGCTGTTCTAGCTATTGCCTGTATAAAAATTTCTCCTGCTGTTTCTGCTCATGGGCACTGCTCTGTTCAGCTAACCATCATTTCTGATTTTCCCATTGCTGCTTGACTAATAGCTGGTGGTAATTTAAGAAAGCCAGAAAGAGACAGGATTTTTTTTTTAAATCCTGTGCACCCATGGATCTAAGCTTTGGCATAATTTGGTCACTTCTTACCACAACTGTTTTGAAGGCCTTAGTCCTATAAGCAATGTTAAGGCCTTTACAAGTAAACCGCAGGCACAGAACTCCATGGGATGCAAGACAGGCTGCCAAAGACACTAAGTGAGGGAAATTCATATCTCCTCCAGCTCCATGGGTAAGAATCACCCCGTATGTTGGTTTCTTCTCTGGGACAGAAAAGATAGCATCAAGATATTTGTTTCCAAAAGGTATTTTCACTTTCACCTAGAAATTAAACAAAAACGAATATAATTAAAAAAAAAAAAGCAAGCATATTCCTAGCCTACACATTATGATGAAGAAAAATCGGACAATTAAGAAACCCAAATTGCAAGTCTACTTTTATTTCTTCTGTTTAAGAGTACTAAATGAGTAAGTCTACCTTTGGCTCAAAGATTTTCCATGCAATAACGGGCAACTCACCTTATCACTCCACACCTTATTTTCTCCATCAGAAAATGAAGCATCCCTGGCTTCAAAGGATGCTTCAAGGCAGAAACTGAAATGCTTCTTACCTTCTCTATATATCTGCCATAATTGACTTGAATATTAAGTCTTCCACAACAAGAAAAATAAACTCTTCTATAAGACTTAAAAATAAACAGGAAATATGAACTCTTCTATAATTACAGTTTCCTGTAGTGGAAAAAGTATTTTTATCTCCCATCTCTCACAGACATTAAATAAAAGAATTAAGGAAGCCTCGAAACGTTTATTACAACGAAATTACTTTGGGTCTGTAGAGCCATATGGAGTATATAGGATTAAGAGAACTCCATGCTGGCAGCAACTGTTTAGTCCTGTAGCTGTAGGATCCATGTACAAGCCTGATTACACAGGTAAAAGACCAAACCAGAGTATTAAGAAAAATGATTTGAATACACTAGTTTTAGATATTACACACAATTATAAGAAAAAACCCACAGGAATTACTTTTTTCATTAAGTGTTCGATAATAAGTATTGGCAGATGTCACAAGAAAAATATTTGTATAACTGGTATTCTAAGATAAGCAAGGCACTTACGCTCTAACTAGCAGCCTAAATCACAGAAATATAAGACATGAAGACACAGCCCAGCAAGCATTTCCAAATTACACAGCGGTAACCACTCAGTGGAGCTGCAGCATGCGTACAGTCAAAGACTGAACTTTCCCCAGGGACGGGAGAAAGACAGCACAAGTTCAGACAAAGCCAGCTTCAGGCTGGCAGAGGGCCTCCAGTCGTGACAGACATCTGGAGGAGCTGAATGAGACACAAGACCAGAGGATGTTGAGCTGAATGAAAGGGGACTGGACAGCACATGTGCCCCTGTATGTACTGCAGCTTCTGAAAGCAAAAAGGAAAACACCCTGGGGCTGGGATGAAACTATTTCATGCCACCGCTGCCTCCCAAAGGCTCTCCTTGGCAGCGGCCCTACAGAGGCACTGCGCACAGGGAAGGGGGAGGTCGGCGGCGGCCTCACGGAGCTGCTGCCTTTATAGTCTCTGCCCACCTGAAGCGGGTGGAGGACGCCAGACAGAGGATGGCGGTCGGGGGCGCGGGGCAGCCAGCAGCCACGCCTCTGTGTGCAGAGACGGGCAGAAATCTAACAGCCAGAGCTGCCGCTCCCTGACTAGCAGGCCGTTGCTCAGGGAAGACGCCAGGCCCGGCGGGGCTCCGCTGGCCAACAGCCGCGTCTGCAGCTCTCCT
>WAAD01022828.1:321178-364549 GCA_013389945.1 Fregata magnificens
GGGTGACTGGGGGGCGTGGGCGGTGCCTGAATCGGCGGGTTAGGGGGTTACCTGCGCATCAGGCACGAGTAACTATACTTTTAAAAACTGTTGGTCTGTCAAGAAGAAACGTCTTAATAATCATAGAGGCTAGAGAGGGAATTTAAAAAAAATGATGGTTATTTAGTTGCTGAATAAATTACATCTGAGCTGTGCTTTTTGGAGAGTTCACGCCACTCCCTGTAAACAGTTTTTACTCACCCACAAGTGGAAAATACAGACTGCTAGTGATATTTCAGGAGAAATAAAGACAATTGCTTAGCAATTGCTTGGAAAACCCGGTTCTTACTGACTTCAAGGAGTACGGGTATGGTCCTTGCTATGAGTTGGGTGTCCAGAGCGACATCGCGCGATTTTTCTCGCAGCTGTCGGCACGCTGGAGCTACGTGGCGTTCCCAAACAGGAGAGACAGACTACATGGCTAGTGTTTTGGGTACCGACACACAGCTGTTCCCTGGGCTGTGCTTTACTGTACAATAAAAAACCTAGTGTGTTCAATGGTACGTTCAAAGCACAGCCTTAAACTGATGGAAGACAGCACCAATGTTCTACAACAATACTTGCAGTATTTATATACTGGGTATTTCACACATACATAAAAAAAAAATTTTCTAAAATCCTCTATGGCAAGGTATTTAGTCAGAGATCATGTTTTCTTCCTTTATCGGTGTATCAAACTCATATAAATTAGGATGACCTATTATTTAGCTGATTGAAGGTGCCATCACCAAGTGGAACTTTGTTTTTCACGTGTTCACCTGCTGGAAAATAAGCGTGCTCTGGCTTGTGCTCTGAGTGTCTCAGTGTCACTCTGCCGGCTGCATGTTGTCAAATGCTGGGATCCAAATATTGCAGCCTTCTGAGAAGTGCACCCGGCAGGGCAGCTCAGGGGTACCTGCGATCTCAGTGACCACCCCTGCCATCTGAGGACTGCCACCTTCACAGGCAATATCCCAGCCCAGGCCTTATTACTGTAAAATGTAAGTAAGTGTTAAGGACAGAAGTTTAGCTGTAATCAAGCTAGAAAAGACAGGAAGCTCTATTTGTCTAAATTTCTACCTTGCCTAAAAAATGTCAAGCTAAAGTGAGATGCGGAAGCATAAAGCCGAGTGAAAGCCACCAGCACAGCCTGTGTGAGTTGTACACGTTCCAGGTCACTGGGAGCTGAACTGCAGATGGTGTTGAGGTAGTGGCTCCTTGAGCCATAGCTCACATTTGGGGAGTCCAGCAGACTAGGGGAGAGAACATGCTTCAGAACAATGCCAGATTAATTTATCTTGGGTGCAGATCACACTATTCCGATTAATACTTAACACCAATTAAGCCTTTATAAATGAGATACTTAGCGAAAGGGGACTGAGAAGATTTGTTATCCTGAAGCAGTTATAACCTCCACCCTCAACCTCAATTCGGAACAAAGGCATAGAAGAGAGAGAGTTAAGGAAAACTTTGTGTTCTTTTTCTAGTTTTTTCTTCTTCATTGCTTCTTTACTACACTTAATGGATGCTTATGTGCTCTGGTAAAAGTTTATATTTTTGGTGTTGTGTTGGTTTGTTCTTGGTCTGATTTTTGCATTCTCTCCTTTTTTATTTTTCCTCCCTCTTCAGTCCACCTGCTGTATTTCTCCTGCATTTGGTTATTCACACGCTGTTTCCAGAGCAGGCCTTGTGGAATGTGTATCCTATTAAATCTATCCATGTGTAACTCCTTCCCACTGGGAAACTATTTTCTTATGCTTTCTGCATACAGCAAGCTGCTACCTGTTCATTTTCTTAGCCCCAATCTCCTTTCAATACTTAAAACTCTTCTCTGCATAAGCACAGCGTTCGAGGTAGGCTAGCTAATACCGGGTAGAGTCCTCAGCAATGCAAATGAATGTGTGAATGTGCAGAGGAAGGAGAGACTCTATTGTTCTTCAATCCTCTGGTCCATGGGAATAGGGTCAGACCAGTCTATTTTTGCCACACTTTTTCTGCAATAGTTTTCCTTCTGGAAGATAATACAGTGGCCCAAGTATTGCAAATATGTCAAAGGCTAGGAACTTTAGATATAAATATCTGTATTAGATTCCAACTCGTGGGTATATATTTTATGATGGATACATTCTGTTTTTATGAATTTCTGCATATGTAATGAAATCTGTTTATTTAAATGTGAAGGAATTGTTTTTTAATTTTGCAACATAAAGCAACTCATATCTAGCTACTCAAAATTACGTTTCTGTGGTTTTAGGGGGACATTTAAGTAGATTCTGGTTGATTTTCAAGTGTGCTGAGTAACTTTTCTGAAATACAGGAGTATTCACTGCCAGCAGTCATAGAAAATCATAATGCTTTTCTTTACATGCTTAAATATGAATTAAGAGTCTTAAGTTTAAGCTCCCACCTTTCAAAATACCGATTATAAATCTTTTCTGAACTTCTGAATTAATGTTTTTAATTAAACATTTCAGAAAACATGGTTCCTTAGATGCATGGCATCATTTTATAACTTTACCCTTACATCACTCCTGGAAATAGAAGTTTATTTTGAAAACAATGTATGGTGCATAATAATCTAAATTTGTCATGAAACATGAAAATTATGAAAGGTATGTGATTTGACATGTCTCAATGAGAATATATGTTGTGTGTTATAATAACCTATACACTGCTGTAAGGACCTCTGACAGATTTGATATGCCAAAGACAGCTGGGTTTGAAGAAACAGTGGCTGTTTATCAAAGAATGACATTATCTCCAATCTAAACTTGGGACCTGTTAACTTTTGGTAGCACATCAGACAATCCCTGTTCTTTTCCTCGGATTATAAATACAGGTTTTCGTGCCAGAGACTTAGATTTATACGCAACAGGAATGACAGAGATGACCTTTCCCACTACTCTTGTGTCAGAACAGATTTGTTTCAAAAAATGTATAAAAATAATAATAAAATATGTAAAATAAAAGTATAAAATAATACAGGGGTTTTTTTCTGTATTTTGGTGCAAAATAACAAGGCTGAAGGGCCTGTGGGGATCAGAAACAGACCATTTTTTTCTTTTCTCAAACTTCTTAATAAAAGATCATCAAAAGAAATTTTTTTTGTTTTAGGCTGGAGACATACATACTTGTTTAAAAAGTTCAACTCTCACTCTAAATTAGAAACTTGACTTTTGACCAAGACCCTTCATTTTTTCTTTTCCTGAGGATATGGATAGACAGCAACACATGCACATGCTGTGTGCACAGTATCAAAAGCACCTTTACTAATTTTCTGAAAGTGATCAGCAAACTATTGTTTAATGAGCCAGTATAGTTTCCTGAGTTAAAAAGTAGTGATATCCATAACGCTGAGTAATTTTAACTATTGTATCCTACTTCCTGAGGGTCTGAAAAGATTTTGAGGTCCTCTGTGAAGGAGGAGGTGTTGGGCAGGCGATAAGCAGAACCGCTATAATGTGCAGAAAAATACAGGACTTCAGCGTGGCGTGTGTAAACCCCCATGTCTTTACGATGAGCCGGAGAACTCAGCCGTTTGCGTTCATTAGACAACTTTCTCTGGGAAGGGTGAAAGAGCAAGCCAGATGCTCGCATTCTGCAGATGTGGCTGTCTCCTGCCAGTGAGGTCAGGAGCTGTCTTGGCTGTAACTTCCCTTGGGACCTTAGGCTAGTCAGAAAGTGTATAACCCAAACCAAACTGAAACCATTTCTATTAGTGGTAATTCTGTAATTCAGGCTGATAAAAGGTATTTATTAGGCAATTTGTTCATTTGACATTGATAACAGTACCATTGTTTTATCATTCTAGTTTTTCCTGTGATCTCCGCTTTCTCATTGTGTCCATCCATCATTAATTAGCCTATTCATACTGTAATATATCAGTAACACACTCACTGTAATGTGTATTTCTTAGATACTGAGTTTTATGAAACTATGACATGTATAGAGGAGTGGTGTCTTTTGTAGCATTATATTGGTCACAAACTCTGGGAGCACAGATCACATCAGGTAATAAATGTGGAATGCATAAAAACTTTCCCTTTTGAACTGCACAAGGCTCTTTGGGAACATCTCTGGCTTTGTAATTGTGGTGTTAAATGGAAGGTCCTTATTTTAATTAAGGAAGGTGTCATCATAACATGTGCTTCTGGCTGGCAACTTTTGGATGCTATACATTTCTCAGGGTCTTTGTTGGGGATTTTGTATTCCCTCATTGTTCTTGATAAATGCAACCACTTTGTTTTCCACTGGCAGCTGTTAGAATTCGTTCGTATGCTGGGACTGCATGGGGAGCTGCTGGCGGGAGGTGGCTTTGGCCATTCTCTCCCCTTGGCTGATGGTGAACTGACCTGGCCAGGAGCCAGTGGAACAAACCTTTCTGCTCCACTGCTGCAAGGGAAGAATTAATAGTTTTGGCATGTTCGTACAGTCGTTGAGTGCTGAACTCAATTCCATGTATGTTTTCACTCTGAAGTTTCACTCTATCTGTTGCTTCTTCAGAAGATTAGCATGGTTAGGGATGGCAAAGAACATTATTGCTGTTGCTAGGATTACATTTATTGTGAACATTGTGTTAAGGTCTGAAACTCCTTAACATTTAATTCTCAGTCCAAAGAACTGATACCCTCTGCAGTCACGTCATCAGTCATCCAAGTGAGTTATTTATCTGGAGATTATTGCTATTTATAATTACAAACACCATGTTAGAGCCCCTAAATATGGGAACTCGGTGCATTTTGCATCTTGTTGCAAGCTCAAGGCCATTTTCACTTCCATTAATAAATTGGTTCATTCTAAGATGCAGAAAATGGCATTGCACCTCTCTTTACCTTTAACTCACACAGATTCACAGAAATTAGAAAATGAAGCCCTTTGTTTATCCATAAGTTGTCAGAGCATGGGCAACTGCAGAGTAACCCTGAGACTGCAGATGTCAGTCGTACCTTCCTCAGTTATCATTCTTCCATTTATTTATGCAGACGTTTGCCTTCTAACCCCGTTCTCCAAAGCGTTCCAGCAATGCTTTGGAGAACGGTGTTAAGGGGGTAAGTAGCTCTGGTAAGGAGCTCTGCTGAGAAGGACCTGGGAGTGCTGGTGGACAGCAAGTTGACCATGAGCCAGCACTGTGCCCTTGTGGCCAAGAAGGCCAACGGCATCCTGGGGTGCATCAAAAGGAGTGTGGCCAGCAGGTCGAGGGAGGTTATCCTCCCCCTCGACTCTGCCGTAGTGAGGCCACATCTGGAGTCCTCTGTCCAGTTCTGGGCTCCCCAGTTCAAGGACAGGGAACTGCTGGAGCAAGTCCAGCGGAGAGCTACAAAGATGAGCAGGGGACTGGAGCACCTCTCTTATGAGGAAGGGCTGAGAGACCTGGGTTTGTTTAGCCTGGAGAAGAGAAGACTGAAGGGGGGATCTTATCAATGCTTACAGATATCTAAAGGGTGGGTGTCAAGAGGATGGGGCCAGACTCTTCTCAGTGGTGCCCAACGACAGGACAAGGGGCAATGGGCACAAACTGGAACACAGGAAGTTCCACCTGAATATGAGGAAAAACTTCTTTACTGTGAGGGTGACAGAGCACTGGAACAGGCTGCCCAGAGAGCTTGTGGAGTCTCCTTCTCTGGAAACATTCAAAACCTGCCTGGACACAGTCCTGTGCACCCTGCTCTAGGTGTGCCTGCTCAAGCAGGGGGGTTGGATGAGATGATCTCCAGAGGTCCCTTCCAACCCCAACTATTCTGTGATTCTGTAATCCCTCTCAGTCTCACATTACCTATACATTTAAGAAGTACATTATTTATCTACTCTCTAATCCAGGACGTTTCAAAACACAGTGAGTTCCAGGAAGGAGTGCATGGAACCCTCTTTGATTTATTCTTCTGTTCCAATAGGATATCGCTCCCATCACTGCGAAGTGTTTTCTGGCTTTGCACATGTGCTGTTGGAAGTTTAATTTATATTATGATTCTCTAGTCTGATAGAAAGAAGCAGTGGCAAAATTTGCTGAAGTGAACATCTGCTGTTCACAAAATCTGCTACACGGGGGTAGGAGGAAAAATAATTTGGTTTGACACGACTTAGTAAATCCATTCTGCATAGTGTTCATCTTTAAGTAGATTTCAGCATCCAAAAAGGGTGTGTATCATTTGCTTTAGTAGTGCCTAGGAACTGAAGTTAAGTTGAGAGGTCTAATTATTGGCTTCTCCTTTTTCCTCTTTTAACTTGCACATTGTCATAACTTTACATATGCAACAGGATCTAGTTTGCTACCAACACGTGCACACTAAAAGTGTTAGCAAGCAAGGAAACGAGTCTGTAAATGTCTGAAAACTGACAGATGTGGCTATGGGTGGCCCCAGGCAGAATATTTAAAGGTCCTGGTACTGCTCAGAGCTGTCTTCTAGCTCACAGTGTGCCCAAAGGACAGTTCAGACATGATCTGACTATGCTTGATGACTCTTGGGTGGGGGAATGCTTATGTGGCTATTGCCAGCTAGTTTAAATCCTTCTGGTGTCATGCAGAGCTATGCTCAATGCACAGCAAACTAGTGAATTCATCTCAGTGCGTGTGCTCCACGCATCAGTTCTTTCAGGAGTTCACATCTTGCTGCACTTGGTAGTCCAGGTAGGTGGGCATTCTTGAAGTCTTGCATTTACTGCCATATCTAAAACCAGTCTGAGCATATCTGAGGAGATGACACTTGTCTTGTAGTCAAGTATCTTTGGTGCAAATCTCTTTATTTACAAGACCTGCTCTTCTGAGTACAGGAGAAATCAACTGTAGAGAGACAATGTCCTGCCTTACGGCCCTCCTGTGTTCCCAGCCACATCACTAGCTGAAAAGCCTTTCCCTTACCCTTTTCATGGGTCCTCATATCTATACTCTCTCAGCTGAGCAGAAGCTTCCCACTTGCTGTTTCTGTATACTATATTTTTTCCATCATCTCAGCTGTCCTACATTCACCCTCCTTTCTTTTCCACAGTCTCCCTCCCAAGGAAAGGCCAGTCAGAAACAATGCTGTTCAGGAGCTTCCAATCTCAGTTTTTATAAGTGTGCTTCACATCTTTTACAGCTACCTGGAAAGCGATGGTTAAGTATGGTGTCGTTGATCTCTACCCCACCTCTTTGTGCTCTGTAGTTTTGGTTGCAAAATCTATGAGAGAGATGCACAGAAAATTGACTATTATATGTTGACCAAGCAAAGAATACTCTTTGAATAAGGCTGAAAGATCTGGTAAGACTATGCTAGTTTTTTTCTTGTGCTGGGGTCAGTCATCTGGAACTTGGCTGAAATTAATGGATCAAAGCTGTTATAAAATTTTACAGGAATGGCTCTTACAGCCATTGCAAAGACTTTGATGGGCTGGAAGAGGAGATTTGGGAGTGGTGCAGGTAGTAACACTCATTTAAAATCCAGATTTTAAAATAAAGCTGAGCCTCATAAGAGCTTCTCTGATACACCGTTAAATGTGTCCTGACCTATTTCTTCTCTGAGCTTCTTGCTATGTGAAGTTAACCGTGTCAGGTATCCTGAACTCCACTTGAAGTTATGGATTGCATCTCACAAAATCTGCCTTCATTTTACAAGGACTCTGTTAGTACCAAGTGGAAAATATTCCATGAGATGCTGCAGGGGCAACAAATTACTGGAGTCCACATGACGCCTTTTAGTCCCAGATGTGTTTGGCACTTCTTCTCCTCAGCACTTGTAAATCAATAGATTATGTGACATGAATAAGTTTAGAAGAAAGATGAAGCACAGGACTTCGTCCACGGTGAGTACTTCAAAGATCCTGTAGCATCACACGACTTTCATTTATGTGAGACTGATCATCACAGTTTCAACCTTTGAACTTTGGGACACGCAGCCTTGCATTGATCACCTGGTTACTTCAACAAGCAAAGCCCAATCATTTACCTCGGAGATTGGATCTAAGATCACAGGTCTCTCACATGTCTGTTCTGCAATTAATACCATTAGCTGAAGAACAACCACAGAAAAAAGCTCACTGCACTTTAGCCTTCTGGGAAAACGCTAAGGATAGTAACATTACACTCAGAAGTTGGAGGACTCGTTTCCGTAGGGAATTCATAGGTCTTTGCCAATGGCAGTAAATCAGACTGAGGATGTCTGAGCAATGACATCAGGCACACCGTCCCTGGAGTCAAGAGGCAAGTTGGTGATAAAGTCAGAAGGAGGCAGGCTTGGCAAACTGCATCACGCCTATGCCAGCTTGCGCCAGTGCACACGGCGAGGTTTTGGCCTTGTGCTTTATAGCGTGATGGACGGGGGCAGAGCTAATGAAAGGGGTGGTGAAAAGGGGACCTAGGGAAAGATCATCTGCAGGATGGAATTTATGGTGCTATTTGTTTTGTGGTTTAATTGGAAGGACTGAAAGCAGCAATTTCATATGCTGCAAAGGGAATATTTGCTCCCTGTGGGGTTTTTTTGGTTTTGGTTTTGTGGGTTGGTTTTTGTTTGGGGTTTTGTTTTGGTTTTTTTTCATTTTCCAGAGGGAATGACTGCAGGGTTTCTGGGCAGTGAGTTTAGAATTTTGACCCTTAATAAAATTAATCACTTCCAGATTAAGGGAGATCTATCAGCCCTCAGTTTGGATCAAGATCAGATTTAGCCCAGTGTTGTACTGTGTCCCAATCAGTCTTAGGTGGCCAACTGTGTTTATTAACTTGTAATTCCCTTGGATGCTTGGTTTGCTTTGAGCTCCTGGCCTTGTCTAAATGCCGGGCTGGATTATAGGCCCTCACGTGGTCCGCACCCTATCTAAACTAGAAGTCAGGTATGAATTTGTATCAGCAAAGAAGGAGGTCAGTTCAGGTGATTGGTGAGATTGGTCAGTTGATTTGTCAAATCAGAGTTGGAAGAAAATAATGGTTTTGCATCAATTTTGCATTAATGCATCAATCTATTAAAATTCTTAAAATCTTTCTTTCAATATATATTGGTGGGATCCCACGGAAGGAGATGCAGCAGAAATGTATCTCGGTAGATGCTTGCACATCACCGGCAGTTAAGTATCTTGAAAGTGGTAGGGCATTTTCCTAGGACCATATAAATTAGAGAATCAGAAGCCAGGCATGTTGTCTAGTCCTATACCTCCCAGTGCAACACTGTATGACATTCACCATGGCGGTAGCTGTTGAGAACTTCTAAGACTACGTTATGGCAGCAGTCCTTGTGTTTGTGGTGACACAGCCCCAAATAGGGGAAGGAAAAGGCTGTGCCAGGGCAAACACAGCAGGTAATCTGTTTAGTCCCTTTAGCCTGCTCACTCCCTTTAAGTGTATGCCTATATTAAAGAATACCATTAACATCAGATGTTTGTCCTCTCCCCCTCTGCCACGGGGAAGTGTGCAACCAACCGTGTATCTTCTTTTGAAATGGATTGCTTGTTTTCTGTTTGCGCACACAGTGCAGGTTAGTGCATATTTATTTTAATGTTCATATGACAAAGTATTTATGTGCGAAGTCCCAGAGCTTGCCTGTATAATAATGAATACTGTCTCATAATGTTTAATACTGCACTGCACTTGCAGTTTCATACTGTGTTTATTCAACTACTCCCAAGAACGTTTCTCCTTTCTTTTGGCAGGGCAGGCAAATTTTCTGCAGACTGGCACAGTCTGTGGACACCCCAAGTGGCTTGGCCTGAGCAGATTGTGCTGACTGGAGACCAGGCACGGCTCTCGGGTAACTACAGGTGAATCCATCAAGAAGAAGGAGGATGTTACATGCAGTTTGGGGGCCTTCTCTTTCCTGGACTGACCTCTGTCTGTCCTTCCCTCTGTCCTCTTTCTGACTTTGTTCAGTGGAGAATTGTAGAGAAGAGTTTGTTTTCTACCACACTACCATTCTTTGACTCTTGCAGGCTCACCTCTGCATTTTGGGGTGGCAGAGTGGTCAGAAATGCCACATTGTCACCCCTCAGATACGTCCCAAGGAAACTGATGGGCCAAAGTTGTTTGTTACCAGGGTGGTGAAACTGGATAGCCAACAGTTGAATAGTCAGCAGCCGAGTGTCTCTTCTGACAGCCAGCTCTACTGGATATGTGCATAACTGTGTGAAACTGAGCGGTGACTTGCAGACCTTGCTGAGAGGTCTCATCACCAGCCCGCTGGCCAAACACCCAGAGAGTCTGGGGAACCTGAAGACAGACACTCCACAGTTTCATGAAGATGTACTGCTTGAAGTGTAATGCATACTCCTTATGGGTTCTTGTTCTGGTCACCTTTCACAAGTTTTCTAGTTTCTTGTTTGAGGCTGATAATACCTCAAATACGTCAAGTGTTGCTTTTTCTCCTCCAGTAGTTACATCCCTTTCTTTACCTTTCCAAGGACACTATCCTCACCTTTCTTTCCTTTCTTTCCTTTCTTTCCCTTCTTTCCTTTCTTTCCTTCTTAAGGGGCCTTAAATCCTCCAGTGGCAGTTGCTTTTTTTTTTTTTGTTATCAACTTGAGGAAGGTTTACTCTACCTGCACATACCACGGGATATTGGTTCAGCAGCAGGAGCACTGAAGCCACCAAAGTGGTAGCTGTGCTGGTAAAGCTAATAGATGCTGCAAGTTAGGTGTTCATCCATATGGATGGCCTATTGCTGGCTCTGTGCACTGAACTACCTGGTCCTCCTGGAGCCTATTGAGTTCCTGTCTTAGCCAGAACTGCAAGAGCATAGGAAGTGTAGGTTTCTTCCTTCTGCATCTTAGAGATGGTGAGAAACTGCTGAGAAAAGCAAGGGAAGAAAATGACAGAAATATTAATAAAAAAGGTCTTCTATTTCCCAGTTTACTTTTTCCAGTCCCAAAGCAGCTGTAAAAATAAGACTGCATCTTTGGAAGATACATGTACATTTATTACACCATTTATATGACAGCCTGCAAGTCTTGACTAACCTACAGGCAATTGATAAAGGATTTTCCAAGCCACAAGGACTGGTTAGAACATCTTGAGCCTCAAGGGACCCCAGGGGTCATTGGTAACACTTTCTGTCCGGTGCACTGTGGATACACATGGAGACTTGCAATACATACACATCAGTGGGCTACGTTCAGTTTTGGAGCTTCCCATTCTTCATTTGCAGTGCTAATGTGGTGCTTATTGCAGACAATAAAATATAGCAGAAAAAAATCCAAGCTCGTCTCATGTTTATATTTATACCATTTAATCTTTGGCTAGAAACTTCATGGGGTGCATTTTCAAATACCAGCACATGGGAATACCCACAAAAATATGCAGATATGCTTATGCACATGTAAACCAGGACTTTTTACTTATACCAGAGTTGCTTTCAAGTTCCTAAATATTAGGCCTGCAGGATGAAATAAACTTTCCTCTAGTAGGTCTAGTGCAAATTCAGCATTTAAGCCTTGTTAAAGCCCTATTTTGAGAGCTTAAATAGTATTAAATGTTGCAGGAGCCTCATGCCATGTCTCTGCAAGGGGAGCGGGTAGAGTTTGTTCACTGTGAAGTAATGCTTGTGCTAATAGTTACAGGTAGGGTGACTGGGAATCCATGCCTGGGAAACCTGTGATCTTGCTGATTTCAGTGCCCTCTCTGGCATCCTGTGAAAAATCTCACATGACAGCTTTGAGGGCGGCTGGATCCCTTGCCAGTCAGCTGCTCCCTTCAGAAAATCCTTCTCCAGATATTCCCCAGACAGCAGAAATCCCCATCAAAACACCCGTCAGAAGGGAAAGAGCAGCGGTGCTGTGAAACAGCCTGAGGTATGTCTGTAGTGCCCTCATTTCAGATAAGCCCATCAAAAACACTTCTAGGTTGGTAGCATCAAACCAGTAAAACGTGGCATGGAGCTCAGCTTGAGCTGTTTTCTTCATTTGTGAGGTTGGGTTTGAAGCCTAGACTGAACCCCATGCTGCTGTGGGTATCTAGCCACCAGCGCAGTGTAATGAGATTGAAGGTGCATCCACGGGGCAGAAACACGTATTGAGTATCTCCCTGACATCCCGGTCCTTTGGGATCAATCAGTCAGCAATATATAAATAAATCTTTGTGCAAGGGACACCATGTTTACAAAAGGCACCTGGTGTGTGGCTTAGGCAAAATGTGTGTGGCTAATGCCACGGAGGTGAGGGCAGCACATCCTCGCGTTTGCCACAGGGCTTATGAGTAACCTTGGAAAACGCCTGCATCTGGACAGGGCTGCACGAGTCAGCGGCAGTGTCCTCCTCGCTTTCAGCATTCAGATGCTGCAAGATCCATGTGCCACGGGGAACACGAATTTTTAGATATGCTCCTCAGGCCATGCTTGATATACGTAGCATTAGTAGCCAGACCATGAGGCAGCTCTGTGAGCAAGAGGTAGGCAGGTCAGGGAGTTTGCTCTGCTGTTACGGGACCGTGTCTGAGGCCATATTTGAGACAGGAGTGGTCTGGGTATAGCAAAAAGCTCTTCTCAGGGCTGACTGCTTGCAATGTCTAGCTCTGGAGGAGCTTCCCACGCTACTGTCACCGTGTTCCAAACAGTAATTTCAGGCTGCCTGGCCTAGCAGAGTGGTAGACTTCAAAATGATCATAGAATCATAGAATCATTAAGGTTGGAAAAGACCTCTAAGATCATCAAGTCCAACCATCAACCCAACACCACCATGCCTGCTCAACCAGGCTCTGGAGTGCCATGTCTACACCTTTTTTGAATGCCTCCAGGGATGGTGACTCCACCACCTCTCTGGGCTTCCCCCTCATCCTTACTCATAAGCACTCGACCTTATCATCACAACTATTGAGCTCTACACAATTGAAACACTCCCTAACATACAGGGCCACCCCATCACCTCTCCTTCCTTGCCTATCCCTTCTGAAGAACTTGTAGTCATCCATTGCAGCACTCCAGTCATGATGATGCCAGGATACGATCAATAAATTGCCGGGTGCCTGCAGGAAGGGCAAGGAAGGCAGTGCTGGGAACGGTTGTGGAAGAGATGATTGCCAAAAGCATGAGGTGACTTCCATCACAACTATGCCTGGGCGTCCCCCCGGGCAGCGGAGAGGTACCCGCAATATCCCGACTGGAACGTGCCCCACAGCTCCCATTCCCTGGATGGACTCTCCTTTTCTGGGCAAGTGAGCACCACCGTCTTGTCCTCAGCAGCCCAAAGTGCCGTTACCGGTCAGTCAGGAGAGGTGACAAACCTCTTGGCGGCAGGAAGCAGCCCTGGTGTGGCTAGGGGCCACTGGGCTGGGCTGTGGGGGAAGAGGTGATGGCTACTTTTCTCTTTGTTTCAGTTGCTGGAGAGGAAGGATGCTCTGCCTGCAGCCTCCTGGGAACCGGGCGGCGAGTTCACAGAGGGACCGTGAGCAGGGCTGGATTTCCCGCTGCCGAAGCAAGTCTTTGAAGGTTCATCTTCTTTCCATTTTCTTCTGACTGCCAAAAGTCACAAGCACGTGGTTCAGGCCCTGCTATGAGACAAGATGTCCACGTCCCATTGGAAGGTGGACATGTGAGGTTATACACCCTTAAACTTCGCTCCTTTCCCTGTCAATGACTTCCCAGCCCTCCTCCCGCTCTCTCCTGTTTTCCTTCAATGAGTTGCTTGACGATGCTCCCATAGAAAGTCTTGCTGCATTCAGGGAACTGAATGGGCAAAAAGCTGAAGAAAATTATTCCCTGTTTTGCCCCTGTAGGGTTAGTTTCCTGCCCCCTCTGTTTTCTGCATCAGCTCCCTGTGGGGTGACAGGAGTGGGAGGGAGCAGTGGGAGCAGCCTGGCCCCACAGGTGGCACTTCGCCATTTCATTGCTGTAGCTGCAAAGGAACAGCACAGCCTCTGTCACCCTTGGGGAGCATGTCTCAAGACAGAGCATGTCCCAGTTCCTCCTGGGGTGAGGGAAGAAACCGCAGCTCGCTGAGGCAGAGATGCCCCAAACCTGTGTGAGAGAGCGAAGAGAGCAGCTATGTCTGCGGGTACACATGGCAGATTTTCTTTCGTTGCTGCTTATTATGGAAAGTTGGGAAGTGGACTGTCCCCAGGGTATTTTTGACCATGAGGGCCTTCTCGCTCACCAGTAACCTAATCCCCACAGAGGCAGGGGTTCCTAAATACTGATGTGCAGAGGGTAATGTCTGGTGCCATTCTTTGCATCAGCCTTTTTAACTCACATAACAGCTCGCCATAGACTCTGAAAACCACAAGCATGAAAAACCATGCCAATGGACACGTAAAATGAACAGAATAAAAATGGAGAAAAGTAAACTCTGTTTCCAAAACTTAGTGAGGTCTCAGATGTTGATCAAGATAAGATAACTTTAGTTTTTGATAGCGCTAGACAGTTTAGTTTCCCTGTTCTCACACATTAGGAAAACCTTTCTGTGTATAATGTCCCTTGTACTTTGGAAGAATATCTACACATTAAAAAAAACAACAACTTGTTTTCAATTTAATGGAAGCACATCTCACAGTAATTTTATTTATTTCATACTTGACAAAAACCCCCTCTCTCCCAGCAACAAAAATCTCCCAGGACAACAGAAAGGCAGCATTAGTTTTTCCCTTGGTTGCAGAGATCATTTTTTCCTGCAACTGGATGTTAACACCTCTGACACTATGACAGATATCAGACGCGACGCTCTGGCACCATCCCGGCGGATCGGTAGCTGATGCAACGGCAGGGCTGTAACCTGTGCTTCTGACTTCAGGTCTCAATTTCCCAGCGAAGGACCATGCCAGGATATTTCCTCTTTCCTCAGACATGTGGGGAGCAGAATCAGGAGAGCACTGGCGTGACGGTGCCTGGCTGTGTCAGGTGTCCAGCCTCAGCCTATTTCTCGGTGCCGCGGGGATCCAGCTGCAGACTTAAAGATCCAGATGTGTTTGGGAGTGCTTGAAGCGAGATGTGTTCACCTGGGTTCAAAAAGCTCACTGCATGTTTTTAAATAGGCATATGTCAAAGGCTTTGTGAGGTCTTTTTCTTAAAGAAATGTGTGTATGCATCTGTGTGTGTAGAGTCCATGTACACACATATGGATATACTTATTTCAACCTAAACTTAATTTCTCTTAGGTGTATAGTCAGGACCGTTGAATGGGATAGCGGGGCTATTCCGGGAGGGTTATACATCTTCAGTGCACTAAGATAAGGGATCAGATTATTCCCAACACTCAGGATCCTTTTATACAGTAAAGTCAAAGGATTTTAGGAAAAGTTCCTGAGGGAGTCTGGGAAGCTCCAGGATACAAGAATAATTACCTGTGAAGAGTTGCACCCTCTGAGAGAAATAAACACTCCCAGGGTCTTTTAAAATAAGAAGTAATCTTAAATATGAAGACCGCTAAATGCATCTGCAGCTTATTAAACAGCTGCTTTCCAGGCCATATTTAACTGAAGAAGGGATTGCTTACAGCTACATCACATCCACATTGGATCCAAAGGAGTTTGCTGCTGGGGACCAAGGTCAAACATAAGCTCTTAAGCACATCCATAACTTGTGCATGCCATGCATTACTTGATGCTTAGAGCTACACAGGCCTGAGCGATAAGCCAGATCTGTGCCACTGTGAACTTTATTGAATTAGAATTTGGGGTGCTGGCTTAGTGAAATAAAATAATTGAATTAGGAGGCCTAGTTTGTATAGTGAACTTTATTCTAACAAACATGATTGTGTTTCCATTCCAGCAGAAACGTGTCCCATGGCGCTCGGCGGCTTTGAATCAGAGACGTTACAGCGCATGTATATTAAAGTCTGTAATTCAAAGGATTCATTCCCTCCCTGTTCTCCTTCGCTGTGCCTGAAGGAGGAAGTGCAATCCCTGTCCAGGTGGGACATCTGCAACTGCATGGGATGGAAGGACACCCGGCCGTGGAAAGCACACTATGCTGAGTGCTTTACAGGCAAACAGACATGGTCCCACTCTGGAAAACTCAATGCTACTTGAGTCAATAAGAGAAAGTAACTAACATTAGAAAGGTGAAAATAAATAACGCAATTCCAGCAGGCGTGGAAGGGCCAGAGTCTCTGGTCTGTGGAGGCCATGTTACATTGTAGATGCAGTAAGTAGTGCATTGGGCACTTCTTAGGTGCGTTTAAATTACATTTTGAGTAGTTCTTGGTCATGGCTTTCCATCAGGGAACCACAGTTCCCTTTCCATAGGGAACCAATAACCCTGGTGCCTGGATTCTCAAGCCAGCCGACAGAGGTGCCTGTGTGAGGTGGTGGGGCTGCTTCCCTCCACGGTCCAGCAGCCCAGCAGAAAAGGCAGCCTGAGTTACGCACTGTCCTCTTGAGCTAGAAATGCCATAACAGCCACAACAACTAATTAGGCACCTGGTCAGGGGTCTAAATGCAGGTCTTTAAAGCAGGGAGAGGACAAGATTAGAAAAGCTCCTATTTCTGTGAAAGGAGTCTTTGCTCATGTAAAACCGTGTCAGTGGACTTTTCTAGACAAGAAGTGAGGAGAGTGTCCTGGAAACACAGCAGGGTAAGAAGGAGAATGGGGAAAAAATGGGCGAGAGAGGTGACTTCTCAACATCTCTATTGCTGTCCGTATACAATGCAAATGTGCTGAATCCGGGTACTCCTGAATCTGGCTGGAGAAGACGCAGCTGCAGCACTCCTGCAGAGGACAAGCCCTCAAAACACAGCCTTCATTCCTCACGTGCGAGTACCCCACTGAATTGATTTAAACAAGTCAGCTGCAGGACTCTTGGCAGGGTGGGAGCCTCCGTGCCGGCACAGGACAGTGCACAGAAGTGAGAACATGGTTCCTCTTCTTCCTCCTTCACCACAAAATGTCCTGCTTCCAGTGAGGGAGAGCTGCCGGCTGGCTGCACCGAGGGTGTCTACTTCTTGACGTGGAGGTGAGCGAGCAGATGGCTGCTATGCTGCTAAGCTCCCCGTGAGCCCTGGCTTGCTGATGGCCCCCCTCCTGGAGAGCTCCTGGGAACCAGCTCAAGTGCCCGTGCGGGCTGTCCCCTCCCGCCCCACGGAGAGATCTAGGACCAAGTGATCGATGTTGTGACGCTTGACTCAGGAGGGTCTTGGGGCTCATTGGAAACTCAGCTGGAGCTAATTAAGGCTTGAGGATAGCAGGTCAGAAATACCCCATCTGGCTGCGGGTGGCACGGCCGGAGACTAGGACCAGGAAAGCTCACCTCTCCCCCTTCTGCACTTGGGCAGCTCCTCACCTGGCACACACCATGAGGTTTGTCTTAGCCGTCTCGAACCCCGTACAGGTGTCCCCTGCCCAACCCTGCCTTGTCTGCTGAGGAGTGATGGAGGAAGGATTCCCTGAATGCTTTTTTCTAATTTATTTTGGCTCTGCCAAAGGCCTGTTGCTTTGCGTTCAGCTCACGTCATTGTTCCTCTGAATTGATAACCAGAGCAGGTTCTTCCTGCACACGCTGGGCACCGTTCGGATTAACCCCACGTGCTCAGCCAAGGTCAGCTGTGGCAGCAAGGGCAAAGCCTGCGAGGGTCATAGCCTCGTCCTTCGTGTCACCAATGGGGATGCAAAGTGAGGCAGCCCCTGGCCTTTGCTTCTCTTCTGCCCCACCTTTCAGCAATGCTGCAGAGCCCAAATTATATCAAAAGGACCTTTCTAGAGACAGGGGACAACAGTCATTTAAATGTTTCCGGTAAATTGGTAAGAACTGGTACTCACAATGGAAGAAATGAATACCACATTTGTGTTCAGATATCGGAGCAATGGAACAAGCACAGAAGCTCTCTTAATAAACAATCATCAGCCCAATGTTATAATTAGTATTATACATATGATTGATATAAAACATTACACATATATATCATTATTTCCCTCTTATACTTGACAGTTAGTTTCTGATTTCCCCCCCCTCCCTCCCGGATGAGGCAGGCTGTTGCTATCATGCTATCTTTATGATTTCTAACTTGGCTTCTGCAATGAAATAAAAAACCAGTCCTCACTTTGCAAACATGTGGTCATGCTTCTTAAATGAAACGGTGTGATGCTCAGAGTACCAAGGCTGTAATTCAAGTTGTCGATCACAAACTGCCAAAGTCGTTTTTCTTTCAGGATATTGCCTTGCACTGAACATGAAGATTGACTTACAATTTTTTGGACCATCCAGGACATCTGTACTGTTAGGAAGAGTGATTAGCAAACAGTGGCAAGGCATTCTCCTAAATAATAGGTCACTATTACTCACTGGTGAATTTAAACAAAAAGATAAACATTACACACGACAAGCTTACCTGTGTGCACGTTTTTCCTCTATTGTTTGTTACGTATTGCTTAATAGCAGATAAGAAATTTGATGTTTTGTGAGCTGTAATTTAAAACCAACAAATCAAAGATCCTTATTAAAGGAGATCCTGAGCATAGAAGCAGGTCTTCTCCTATTCAGAGCAGCATAGCCAGATGTTAAACTAGGTGCAGAAGTAAACCTTTAAAACTCTGTGAGTTAAGCAGTACGTTTGCAGAAATTGTCCCCTTCAACTGAGGCTATATTTGTTTTGTCAATCACTTCAAAAAATTGAAAGTGCTATTGTTTTTAAGGGAATTTATGCTGCTTTGGCTACTTGCAGTTGACTCTGGTGGCTTTGGCTGCTGCTGTCCTGGTCCTGGATAGGAGCTGGCTGAAAAGAGCTGTGCTACGATGCTCAAAATAGTCATGCCAGCATTGCTCTTTGAAGATGCATTTTATCACCAAGACCTAAGGCAATGACAAACTGGTCCCAAATTCTCCCATCAGTCGAGCAGCAGATAAATGTTTGAGAAATGTTTTTCTAGTCAGACAACATGCAAACCGGTGATATGGCTTTATACAGGAGAAGGGTGGCAGATGCCACAGAGAATGCTTTCAGACGAGTCTTCCTGCTTTTACAGGTGTGCTACAGCACATGAGACCCGTTAGATGGTAGCCTTTAGAGGAGAGCACTTAGCAGTTTTGAAGGGGAGGGCTTGAAATGATGGAATAGCTTGAGTGTGCATGGGGGAGTTGACAAGAAGGAGTGGAGGCAACCCTACCCTCATTAGCAGCATCTTAAACCACAGAGAGAGAATGTCCTTTCTCATGTTTCCTGCACAGATGCTGGAGATAATTCTGAGTCTATAAAACTTCACTGGATATAGCTCCGTTTGCAGGATCTCATTCCAGGTTTGAGGAGTGAGTACATTCTTGTCCAGTCTTCAGACTGATGCAGTTTGGAAAAATAAACATGCCAAAGCAAAGTTTCCTTCCATGTCGTCCTCTGTCAGGATGGATGTCTGCACCAGTGGGTGACATATCAACTTTTCAGTTTAGAAATAGTTTTGAAATCTGGTGGGGGTGGGAGTAGCGTATCTGTCTACCTCTGCTATTAATTCTCTTTAAATGAGCATTTTCCCTGTAATCTCGCTAAGAAGCACAGTTTAACTCAGAGGACACTCAACACTTACTGTTCCCTGTGAAACTTGTTGGCTCATAAGGGGTTGGAACGACTTCTTGCCGTGTAAGTCCCAGTCTAACGAGGCACCAAGTGATACGGTAAGGTGGCAAGTAATCCCAGCTCACGCTCAAACACATTTGCAGTTGTCATTCAGCAAAGTGCTTACATATATTTTTCAATTTAATCTTATTAGATTTAATGGGATTTAGAATGTCTTTAATGACTGTGCTACTGCTGAGTGATCTTCTGACTTAGAGCTTCAACTGGAGGCTGTACAAAAACAAACTGTGCAAACCTGCTCTCACCCTTGCATCCAGGCCCTGCACCTGCAATCCACTGCTCATCACAGACCTCAGTAAAATGAAGACTGCAGCTCTTTGGTGGTCTTGAAGAGCAAACAAACATCTGCCAGGAATGGTTTAGGTATAGTTGCTCCTGCAAGTTGGGCTGGAAGAATGGCCTTCTACATGCAATTGCAACCCAATTTTCTGAAACTTCTAGGAAATTATGCTACATGATGGTTAGACTATTACATGGATGACAAGTGCAGCTACTAGTTAGTAGCCAAAATTAAAAATAATGATATTCATTATGCAGATTTTTCTGTAGCTCTTAAACCTTTTTAAGTTTACCTAGATATCTTCCCCAAGAAGAGAAGACTGGAGGAAAAAGAATGCTTTCCTGTTGGGAAGAGAATCCTTTTCAACCTACTGATTGAGAGGACATACTTTCCATCCCATTTTACCTGTTATTTGTCCCAAGGGTTGACACAGACAGAAAAAAGTCTAAATCACAAATGGCAATGGGAAGCCCCACTTGGGCAGCTAAATCCAAAATGCATATCCTGTGAATCCCATCCTAAGCTGCCGCTTGGCTCTGGCAAAATCTACCCTGTAGCTCTGTTTCTATGGTAAAATATCCATCTTGCCAGTTGCTGGCCATAGTTACAGTTAGTCAAGTCCAAGTGCTGTTGCCCAAGCACAAGACCTGACGGATTTCCCCAAAAGACGCTTTCCCATCTATTTCACCTTGCAAGGGGAGTCTACCCCTCGCCTCATGTCATACGTTGCTGCTGACTGCCTGGTTGAGTGTGTCTATGGCACCCTTCTCTAGGTAACAGGGGATGCTCAAGCCCCTTCATACCGGGGGTACGGTTACAACAGTAGGGACTGTGAAAGACTGACTTAAAAATAACCATCAGCCTGTAAGCTGCACCACCGTTTTGGGAGGTAAGAGAAGGATGGTACAGAAACAGTTGCACCTGTAAATCATCTAACTGCAGATAAAAAGGGGCTTTCAGTGTCCCAACTCTTGTGATTTTGTCAGTGAGATAACTTTATTTTGGGGAGTCAGGCTTATATCTTCTCTTAAAATTTAGTATCTTGGCTCCTGCTATAGTCAGCAGAGATCTGGTTGATACAAAGGAGCCTGCAGGGTGATTCAGATGCCCTACCAGCACAGTCTTCAGTTCCTTTAACATTACCTCCTCGTGCCATTTGATACTCCAGGGCAGATGGGACATCTGCACGGGGCTGGCAGACACAACGCAAGACAGAGGAAGCCCACGTTCTTTTTGGTGCAGCAACAGGATGCCAACCGGGATACTCCACAACACCTAAAATAGCATTAGACACCTGCTTTTTGGCAACTGAATCCTGGTTTTAGAGAGATTAATTACTTCTAGATTCATCGATTATACAGAATATATCTCCGTGGATAGGAGTGAACCAAACTCCCACGTTGTTGCCTGAATTTAGGTGTTCTCACCTGGAATGGAATCTCCTCCCCCAGCAGGATTAAGTAGCCTAAATCTGGGTGTGTAGTACAATCTTGGGTACCCCACCCGGACTCCAGCCACCGCTGCAGGAGGGTAAGGGTCTCCCAGCAGTGCCATGTCTTCTCTGTCAGCCCCACACAATTACTCTGGACATGACTAGGTCTCAGAGGGCTTTGGGCACCAGTATTTAGGCTACCGCATCCTGTCCGTAGTGTCTTGAAGACGGCTGGGAGGACGCCGTCAGTATGGTCAGCACCAGGGGCACTCTGATGTCACTGGGCAGGGGAGAGCCAAAGTCTGCACTGATGTCGTTCACAAGACTTTTGTCATGTCTGCTGGCTGGGGTGGCTTCACTGCTGGCTTGCAAGGGCAGCACTCATTCACTCTGTGCTGATTTTGCGCTGTGTACTGCTTTCTGGCTTGAAAAACGCATCGGAGGCTGATGCTGAAATTTCCATTTTTTATCCTAGAGTTCTCTGACCCACTGACCCTAGCAAAGGAATACGAGCTGTGCCCTCTCACGCTAATGGATCCCCCAGTGCTTTCTTATTAGTTAGAGCTGCGCTGCTAGGTTTTTGTATTTTTACTGCCAACCCAGTCCTCAGAAGAGATTTGTGAATTTTACTTCAATATTCAGTGGTTTGAAATTCTTTTTTGGTATCAGCATAGACTTTGCAGAGTGGCACCATGTGCCGAATAATTCGGATAAAATTTATCATTGGAGTACACAGGCGTTGTCTGCCTGCCTTTTTGGGCGAGAATAAACTCTACTGTGCTGCTGTGCACAGGAGTAAAGGAGTAGAGACAGCAGAGAGTGAGAGAAATCTTGACCTGCACTGGAGCAGTGACAGGAGGGGCTAAACTAAAGAAATTAATGGGGATCCTCCCAAGGTGAAGGAGGAGAGCTTGAATGTCTTGCCATACTTAATTGTTTACAGTGCCTCCTCTCACTTTGCAAAGAGATTCACCTGGCAAATACACAGAATTGTCTTTGCCCATAAGTACTCTGGCAGGCACGCCAGGCTGCTCGCCGCCTCCCGAAACCCACAGATGCAGGAGGAAGCCTTGGCTTCGAGCAAAGGAGGAGCTTTACTGATGGGACATTCAGGGTCCAGCACTGACCATGTTCAAATCCAAGTGATAAATCAGCGATGCCTCAAGCAGCCGCCTACAAACATTTCGCTCAGCATGGGAAAAATAGGAGACTGCAGTGAAAGAGGGTAGAGCTGCCTTAACTCACACAGGCACTGGATATTCTCACAGTAATTAATATTACAGAAATAATGTATTTAAAAGCCAGTGTTACCACGCAGAGCTATGCAACTTACAATTACATATTTTGCAAAAAGTTGAGCCATAATAATTACAACAACAAGTCTTGTTCATAGTAGACAATGTCACTTGTCTGTGCTCCTACTTGTCTCTGCTGCAATCTTTTCCTTTTGGCTAGATCACGTTTTACGCAGACTTTTACGCAGAAGATCGAGCTGCTACCAACTGAACCAAGATGACTGTCTGGAGTCGCTGAGATGTTAGATCAAGGACCTGGGCCAAAGAAGACCTGTTGTTATAAATGAGTCTAATACTGCAAAGCTCAGTTCTTGTTTATTTATTTTTTAAAGTCTTTGTAGCTAGCAGTTGTTGCAGGGAAAAACGGCTCAGCTCACATGGTACTACCACTAATCACATTCTTTAGAAAGGCTGCATTGCAGAACAGGTGATAATTAAAACAAAATAAGACTATTATTCTTCTAATTGAATGTCATAACTCATGCATGGATAACTGCATAGGAAAGCATTTACTATATAGCACCCACAATAACTGTTCCCATATGAAACAGCTGGAGAGAGCTCCTTGCAAACTTAGCAATACATTTCAGTATTTGACCAGAAAGGGAAATAACATAAAAGCATCCATACAATGGCACAGTGTTCTTGTGGAGATACGTGAATAATAATTTCCCCGCAGAAAGGCATCACTCAGAGCAGTGACAGAAGAGGTCACCTCTGTTCACGCAGGCGCGAGCATCGCTCTCCACCATCCAAGCACGTGAGGGCAGAAAGGCAGCGCGCCTGCCAGCGACAACAAGCTTGCAGACAGGCAGGTTAGAGCTCTGGGACAGAGGAGAGGATGAGTAAGGGACACAAAAACGGGTTTGTAACACCAGATGTAATTGCCTGGGATTGCTACCGCTGTAGCACTGGATTAGCCCGTGCTCTGTGGCAGGACACTGTTATTCATGGCATACATTTCCCTTGATGATAATGTCCTACACAGCAGGCCACCCCTCCTCTGAGCTTCTGTCTGTGCTGAAATGCTGCAGTCATGGTCCTTAAACAGCTTTTAAAATAACTGCCTTTTTCCCCTAAGTAGGCTGGAATACTGAGACCCTGGCTCTCCGCCTGGGACCGCGTCCTGGGAGGGGAGCAGGCCAATAGAGTATTTGCAGGTTCTGTCACTTGCCTAAAATGCATGAAGCGAACCCTCATCTTTTTGGTGGTGCTGGTGGGGAATAGTTTTAACCTTGCCGTAATAGTCATCCCAAAATATCTTTTCTGAACAGCCTTACAAAAGCTGCCAGGCAAATCTCTCATAGCTTTAAGTATTACTGGTACTTTCCAGATAACGTAATTCTGCTTTCTCTGGGCCATTCCTAACATATTACACACACGCTGCATGACTGCAGAGGCAGCAGGACAACAAAAGGTTTGCCAAGACCGACTACCTCCCTGGAGCCGAGCTCCTGGGACTTCTCGCCTCTCACCTCCGCAAAACACACTGATACGGTAGGTGAAGCTGAGGAAACGTGCCAAGAGCCAAGTGTCCCTCTGACAAAAAAAAAAGCCAAAACTCTCCCTTCTAACAGTCAAACTTTGCTTTATATCCCCAAAAGGCAGCAAAGCCCAACCTGTGCTTCTGCAGACCAAAACCAGGACCTGGTTTTGATGTCCTAGAGAAATCATGACGGGTACGTTGCCAGCAGCTTCCCCTTTAGTGAGCTAGGAAGGGCGTAATGATGACTTCTGATTGTCATAGGAAGAAAGCCGTTTCTTAAATATCCAGACTGTAATCCTTTTAGACTTTTACAGAGCAAAGTCAGCATCCTATTCCTATTTAAGAGACAGCCAGCACAGGTTTGCCTGTGAAGCAGGTGCACAGCAAGATACAGCAGGTAAGTCAGTACTGAATTTATAGCCCATTTATAGCTCTGGACAGCAGTTACAAAGATGTGATGATAAATGTAGGACCTTAATAGATTTTTTAAATAAACATTAGTAATGACTCAGGATTAAATTCTGCAGTTCTTGCTTAGACAAACCTGCTGAGCTTTCAAACACACTGCATGCTGCAGCACGCAGATGTTAATTAAATCCAAGTGAAACTGGAGGTTTCAAACTATCCCTTTCACACCCAAACTCATACTATAAATACAAACAAAAGAAAAAAAAAAAGAAAAAGCACAATACCAAATGCGCAAGAGCCCTCTTACAGCTAAGCCTGAAGAAATGATTAAATATTCTATTTCTCGCAGTCCAAGGCAAAAATCCCACTGACTCCAGTGACATAGAAATTTACCTTATGGTCACAACCTAACACTTTCACTATGGTTTCAATAACGTCATTAAGTCAGAGGACTAATTCAGGCACAGAGCTGCTTGATGTGCATGCAGATCAAAAATCTAATGTACAATAGTTAAGGAAACAGACTTTCCATTGCCCTTTGTATTTGCACAGTTAAGCTCATGGAAGGCCAGGTTTATTAAAAAAAACCATTGCATTAAGGTGGCTGCCAAGTCAATAGAGACTCTTCCATACGATGCTTTTTAATAAGGTCGAGTTACTTCTAATAATAGTCTGCAAAAACTAATTTCTAAATAATTCCCTTTGCAAAACTAATTGCTTAGTTGTAAATCTTGCTTGAGCTACTCAGTAGTCATTCATCTGAAATTACTTTAAGTCCATTTCTATCTTCCTTCTAGAGAAACACCAGATTTTTCACAAGTGGAAGAGAGGCAAGGAGACTCTTCAGTGGGATACCATTAATCAGATCTTGCATTCTTGTTATTCAGCCATTTAATCATCTCTCACCACAACTCTCCCTGCCTTCAGCAGAATTTAATCCTAGGCAAATACTATTACAACAGGGGATAACTAAGTGTCCCCCACAAAAAAGGCTGTTAAAAAAGCCCTGCCAGTTTTATCTCTGTATGGTGGTAACTGTAGTCAGCCAAAGCTGTAGCACTGAGAGCGGTGTGCTCATCCTTACCACAGCCAGCTTAAGTTGGTCCTTCATTTGTGTGTATAGTAACCAGCCCCAAACAGATCGAGTAAAGGGAGCCCTGCTGTAAAATTTCCAGTTCGGTACATTAAGACCATCACAATCTTTGCTCTATAAAAAGCCCCATGGAATTAATTCAAGATCTCTTTCCTTGCCATAAGGAAAAAATAGCAGATGGCATCAAGTCCTTCTCTGAGCAATTGGCTGAGAAATGGCAGAGGGACCACGGGAGGTAAGACAACACCCCGTGGCAGGGCAGAGGGCTCCTTAGCGAAGAGGTAAAATTCTTCCCAAGCTTTGAGAGAGTTCAGATGAAAGTTCAGCTTTAATGACTGCTTTCCCCAGGGAGCAGTGGATCTCCAAACAGGTGGAGTGAATAAGCAGATGAGAAAGAGGTGGTACCAAGGGAAAAACCTGTCCCTATTAAAAACAGTGCTGTCCAAATACAGAGGAGAACTAAGGTTAACGAGGAAATTCAAACTAAAACAATCCCTCGAAGGCAAACAGCTTCAGATTCTGAAAACTTAACTACAGAAGGCTTGAAGACATCTCCAAAACTCATTGCTGAAGGGAGCAGAAGTGTGTAGCTTTGTAATAAAACAGGAATTAACCAGCTGCAAAAAAATCCATGGGTGTGTTATATTGCCTCTGCTGTCAATATGTGAACATGAGGGCAAAGGATCTGGTTCACCTGTGACTTCACGCAGTCAAACACACTTTTCACATCCAGCAGTGCCAGATGTTGTCCCTCTCTGTTCCCTCCACCACCTTCCCTCTGCACTTGTACCTCTCTAACCAATCTCCTCATGCAAGTGCACGGTATCTAAATGACCTGTGTTCATTTACGTAACGGGTCTTTGCTATGATAGGAGACATACAGAAGCTGGACAAAAACCTCAACAACAAGGAAATTACTAGAGGGGGAAAACAAAAAAAAAAAAAAGAAACTGTTACTTCTGGTATTAGAGCACGTGCTTAAATAACACTCCAGGGCTCTTCACGTAAAGACAAGTGAAGGGAGGTCCTACTCAGACCAGCCAAAGCCAAGTTTTGACTGACCTGTCTCCTTGCTTTTCCTGCAAGGCAGGAAGAGCACTTGCCCAACAGATCACACAGATGGGCACAGAAAGTACAGAACACATCTATTCTCACATAAACGAGGCTCTTTAGCCTAATCCACAGCAGCCTAAGTGACAGAGGATGGTTAGATGATGGAAATAAACACTTAATTTATAGTCCTATTCCTCACCGTCTTGGTTCTCGCAGTGAGCCCAAGTGATGCAGCACTTGTTTCCCAAACAGCTTTGCTACTGAGCTGCAAGTGCTTGCACTGCCAGGGAAGGACAGAGCAGGCATTAAATATGCAACACATGGCTAACAGCAGTCAGGAGCTGCTGGCAAGGCGGGCGCAGGCTGGTGTCCCTCTTCTCAGCAGAAAATATTGGAGCATTTCTTCATTCTTCCATGCTCCTGAACATGAAGGTCCTCTATATGGTAGCACAATTTAAAATAATTACTTATCTGACAACACTCTGTTTTGCTCCCTTCTTTGAGATGTGTGTCATCTCATTTTATGTGCAAATAAGGTTAAGCCTGATCAACTTAACATGCAACATTAAATCGATTAAAGAAAAAAAAGAATGCTTTTGTCAAGCATTGGAACAGGCTGCCCAGGGAAGTGGTTGAGTCACCATCCCTGAGTCACCTCAGCTAGGTCAGCAAAAGAAGGCCTGTACCAAGGAGAAAGGATTTCTCATTTTAAAAATCATGAAAACAGTGGGTTTGGTTTGAGGATCAGATTCTGTGTTGCTCTACACCGTCGGCTGCCACTAATCAGGAAGGCCACCAGCATTAACTTTGGGTATCAGTGACTTTAAGCTGGGGGTTCACCCCACAGCCATAAGGAATAGGGGAAAAAACAAAACAAAACAAAACAAAACTCAAACACTGAAGATGCTAAACTGGAACAAATTTTACTTTGCACTGGTTTGTACTTCAGCAAACAGCACAGGCCCTGTCAACACCATGCTGTAGACATTTAGCTGGCTGCTGACAACAGTTAAGAAGTCCCTGCGATTTGGAGAATGCAAACATGCTTTCCACATCCAGAAAAGTCCAGCAGATGCCTCCAGCAATTAGGATAGGAGAATCTGCTCTAGAACTGGGAGTCTGCCATTCTTCATCAGTCATTCACCAGGCCACCCAGGACCTCCAGCAAATCCTGCAGGAGCTCCAAGACCCTGAATGTTTTAATCGAAGACTTGAGTCACACACTGAACATGAGAGACAAACTCTGTTTTTCCACTCTAGGAATTCAATGTTCCTTTTTTGTTGTTTCTGGTTTTTTTCTTCTCCTTATAAAAAAACCCAGCTGTCCCTTTATGTTTTTGATTACTGATATGGTTTGCAAAGGTATTTTTGTATAGCTGTCTCTGGTGCCATTAAGATCTCTTTCCTAGGTGGTACTGAGTTAGAGGCTGTCCCTGTGTATTATGTTATACTTGTCAGCACCGAATTTCATTTATCATATTGTCACCTCTCATAACGTGTCAGAGATCCTTTTGGAACGCTCCAGCTTATTTTTGTTTTCACTATCTTGAATAATTCTACATTATTGTCACCACACTATTTTCTTCATTTGCTGTTAGCTTTTAGGAATACAGTCAGCAGCACAGCTCCCCATGGGACATTGTAAACCTGACCATTTATCGGCTCCTTGCTGTTAACAAATTATTATAACAAAAGATAACTCCCCCTTCTTATCCCAGCGAAGCTTAATTTCTGTAAGGATCTTTAGTGAGTGACCTTATCAAAAAGGTGTGGAAATCCATGTACGCCGTATTAACTGGAAGACCCTGAACTACATGTTTGTAGCCACTTTCAAAGAACATACAAAACCGTCTTCCTTTTCCACACTATGCCTTACCAGCTACCACCACCACTACCATTCCCCTCAGTTTAACTGGCACAGATGTCAGACCTACTGGCCCACTGTTCCCTAGATCCCTCCAAGGCCCCCTTAGAAATATGCCTCACATTTGTGCCATTTCCTGTGCTCTGGTATCAAGTCTACTTTCAGCAGCGGGCACTACGCTCTGGTTCGGAGCTGGTAATTTCACTGCAGAGCTTTGGGTAATTACCATCTGGTCTTGGTGATTTCTGACTATTAATTTCATTGATAAGAATATCTTTTAACTTTTCTGGTTTAACTCTGCCTTCTTTTGCCACCGATCTGGCAAGCTTCTTGCTCCTGATGGGTTCAGAGAAGACCTTAACACTTTCATACCTATTTCTCACAATCTTTTAATTAAGGTTTTAACAATTTTACATCATTTTACACTGAACTTGCTACTATTCACAGCAGAGGAACTTTTAAATTTGTTTTAAATTTAAATCACTCTCATCTGTAATCCAATAATATGAATATAGTTCTGCTCTGCCTATACACTGAAAAGGATGCTACTGCTGAGTTCAGTGACAGGCAGAGTTAGGAAGAATACTCTTCCCAGCTTTCCTGGTAGTTTGATAGCACTGGAAAGGAAAAAGACCCACACCACCAATTAGGTGTCATATAACCAGACTTAAAACCCCCAAAACCCAAGCCACACAATTCACATTAAAAATCAATACATTCTAAAAATATTTGAAGTTTGATTTACTTCATCGTATTTGGCAGCCTGTTGCGTCTTGTCTTCCACAAATGGTCTAGGTGGCCAAATTCCCATGAGTGTTTACAGAAACAGAAAAGCCAACCGAGTAATTCAGAGCTTTGTGGAATTGGATGTTGAGTTAATAACTGAAAATCGCCCTTTTACACATAGAACTGGAGGTGCTGTACTCCCCTCAGCCTGCCTATTCACAGAAGTTTGGAGAAATTTTAATTCCATAGGGCTACACCTCCGGACAACACGCATTTTCAATGTTAAACAAGAAATGCTTGAAGATAGACTGTAGCACAAGAAGCATTTATAGAAATTATATAGTAAATATAGGTCAACAACAGCTACATTTCAGAGTACCAGTGTTGATTCCTGTATCACTTATAAACAAGGAACGAAACCGTACCTATATGATTTGTAAATAAGCTGTAACGCTGTCCCTACAGTTGCCATCCTTTTTAGTTGCTTACACAAGAGACACAACATAGGGTGAGCCAGTTCCTCTGGTCTGATTTAAAAAATAAACTATTTATGTTCAGCATCAATCCCATTGCCAAAACTTAGGACAGAACTTTAACAGCAGCACCAGTCTGAGGTACATTCACCCCCAGTGACAAATACAATAAATATGACAGTGGAAACGTGCCTGCTAAAAACACCATGTCTTTAAAAATGGTATGGCAGTCATTCCAACAGCAGCGTATCTTCCTTTTTCTTTCTAATAACAGCTACTGACCTAGCTTGGGACCGCTCATTTGCACTACTTTTAAAGTCAGGTGGGCCTGTGAAATGCAATGTTTACGGTATCAACTTAATGCAGTTAATATCTTAATACCAGGTCCCAAGTATATAAAACAAAGGGGTCATTTAACTATCAAATTTCAGAGGAAAGAAATGGGTGAGCATTTGAATGAGCAGCCAAGTGTTTCCTATACTTGGTGTGACTACTGGAGACACGCAGCAGCTAACGTGTGAAATCCACAGCTGCAGTGACAGAAAAGGCTCATTTTTATCTTTGCCACTCTTGAAGAGAGCATTACCTGAATTCAAAAGCTGTTCATCCGAAGATGCAAATGCCTATAAATTGAGTTAAAAATCTACATTCCACCCCCCCCGTTATTTCTGTTGCCAACGTTCAGTTGTTCATTAATTAGCCAGGGGTTGTTTTCTAGCTTTATGACTTTCAAAGTTCCTTTTAAATTTTTCTACCCCCTAGTTGAATTTCTTTCTGCAGAATTTTTTCCAAGAAGGATAAGGGAGGGCAGAAGGGCAGCAAAGTGGTAAATGCATAAAAAACTCTCAAATTCTTGAAATGTGTAAGGAATACATATTTGGTTTAATGACAACATCTATGATATCCATCTGTTTAAAACAAGCAACTGCAAGATTTTCTGATGAAAGTGTGATTTTCACATTTGCACCCTCTCAGTACATATAATATTTCCTACGGTTACGACCTGCACTAAAGACGACGGGAAAGCTGTTATTTCCTCAGGACCATCAGTTCCCCATACTCTCCGTGACTCAGGGCAGGGGAGGGTAACCCAGAGCTTCCCCAGCCAGATGCTCAGCGGGGCAAGGAAGACTTGACCTTTTCCTGGCAGTAGGAGCTTCATGAACTTTTCTCTGCACCAAGTGGCCAGATACATTATTTATGCACTAGTTTGCCCACGGTAAGCTGCTTGTTTGGGTCAGCACTGCAGACCGCAAGGTGAACGCAGGGAACACTTAATCTGCAAAAACAGAACGAGAAGTTGGAGGAAGCAGAGATTTTATTTCTGAAGGTTGGTACGCTTGGGACTTCAAAGCCTAAGAGCGTTTTCATTTTATACTGCAAATGTGGAAGAGTTTAGTGTAACACAGTAAGTTCTTCGAGCGCTGCCTGGTAATGTTACTCTAAATAGCGTGCAATCCGACTGGTTGGAGCAGACAGTTATGCCTTCCAGGTGCATGCCTGTATAAAAACCTCTGGAGCATGCATTCGCCCACAGGAAACTTCCAGCACCCTCTGTCACAGCAGGTACCCACACAGCTGTCCAGCTAACCTCGTCTGACATGCTTTTGCGTTCTCTGCTAACTAACAAAGGAAATATGTTTGTCTGAATTCTTGTATTTCGGGTCAGCTGTGTTAGCCAACAAAATCCAGCTTACCTAACCCCTACTATTTCGCGAGGAGTGACTATCATTGCTGGTTTTCAGTATTCGGATGCATTTACCTTGTGGACTCAAATATGATATAGGTTTACTATAGTGATGTTTCTAGCACTGACATTTCCTTTATTTCCTAGCATTTACACTCATCTTATAATACTTTTTTTTTATTTAGTGCATGAGAACATGAGAAAATTGCATGAGCTCTAAGAAACACGGATGTTTGCGTATGGTATAAGTGTATGGCTACGCCCTGTCTCTCAAAGAACACATTGCAATTGCATTTCCCGTGTGAGCAAATGGAATTGGCTTTTGCCCAAATAATTCAGACTGAAACAGACTATGCTTTGTGCAGAGGTGAGAGAAACACATTTCAGCAGAGTTGCGTTTACAGATGTAGACCCAGTGACACAGTACTGCTCACTAACCTACTTTTTTTTGGGGGGGTGGGGAGGCACGTTGCTAGATTTGAAAAGCTCTTTCCAAGCAATGGATTTTGGAAGCGAAGGGGCACAACGTTTATTCTTATAGGGGATAAACTGTTACCTTAAGGTTTATCATCATCTTACGACTTGCCCTTTAGAGTTTAATTACCCTGTTAATTTTATGTGGCATTGTCAAATAGATACTCTTTTGTGAATTATTCTTTCTTCCTTAAGTTCTGAAGAAATCAAATGTGATTTTGTAAGTTGTTTTGTTCACAACAGTTTAAGACTATTCATGAAATCAATATGGGTTTAAAAACTTTGGAAAGCACAGAATTTAATGATAATTTCCCTTCAGGATCATTTTGCAAAGAAATCAGTTGCTAACGTTCAGAAAGAGCCAACATTTTCTAAGGGAACAGATTTTGGTTGCAATATTATTATATTAAATCAAAATGCTTTTAGAGATACCATTTTCAGTGGAATATGGATCAGAAAAATGTCCAAATAGTAAGAAATGTCAGTATTTACAATTCTAGAAGCACAGCAGCAACTTGAACATATTACACATACAGTAGGTAATAATGCAAACACCACCTGTTTGCAAACAGCTTACTCAATACTCACTTGTGTCTGTAGTCTTCAGGTGCAGTTTGTAATTTAAAACTATAAAATAAAGCTGTGCATCATTAAGGCCAAGATGCTAATACACTTGAATTCTTGAAATCATAAGACTAAATCTGTCCTGTAGTTTGCAGCTAAAAAAAGCCTTACTTTCTGCTCCAGTTGATGAAATATATAATTAATAATTACGGCGGTAAGCTATATATAAAAAAACCACCAAACCAAAACCACCTTTCTATTTTGCAAAAACTACACCTATGAAAAGATGTTATTATAGCATCTAGAAGCACCAACCATAAACCAGAGCCCAGCATATTAGGTGACATACAAACATGAAGTGCTTAATTTTTATCCCCCCAGTTTACCATGTGAGAACTCAGGCAACTGATGGACTTATGGACCACACCAGTCTCCCCACGGTACCAGTGTAACCACTAGGCACCTGCTAGACCTCCTGATCATTTTAAGAAGGGATTTAATAAAAACAACAAAGCATCTTTGTAAATATTTAAGCAGACTCCTCTTTTAGAGGAGCTCAAAGGACAAAGCACAAGAAAGCATAGCAATTTTTATTTTGAAAATGTAATGTAACGTCTAATTTAATTTAGAATTCAGTCTGTACTGAATGAGTGATAATAGGGGCTGTGTGTGTATATATATACATATCTCATGATCAGAGATGCAACTGTATTTATTGCAAGTACTTAACAGTGGATCAACAAATATATATTTACTAAGCTTGTTTCCAAGCTATTTTGTGGTATGCACTGCTACGCACAGCCAACTGAAATTGTGACCTGTTGCAGTAAGGACTTATCTAAGCAAAGAAAAAATACAGAAGGATCACTTTCTACCCAAACTGACAAGTTGAACAGTTTACTCATTAAACAAGCTTTTCTGGTTTTTACATATAAGGGTATTGGACACTGCAAAGTTTCCCCCTGCTTTGTAATTTCAGGATGGGCCTTCCACTTAAATAGTACAGATTTCATGTCACAAGAGCCTTACCAAATAAAAGAAAAAAACCAAAACAAAATTAAACTTTGAAAATGTAGTGCTTCGCATGTTTGAACATGAAACGTTCAGAAGACTCGGTCTTCAAGTAAGTGTTTTCTGGTTGTAGCCCTCATCAGTTCTGACATTCTTCTCTCTTCATTACACACCTTGCCAATTACACAAATCTGAATATATTTTCCCAGAGATTTCCTAAAACATTAAAACATGACCAGATTTTATTCTAGCTCAAGATATGAAAAAGAGGCATTGCTGAAAACTGGAAGTATACTTTTGATTACATGAGATTGCATAGAAACCATTGCTGTTGTAAGGAGGCACACTTTCACGTGTGAAACGTGAACATGGATGCATTAACTCATGTGTCAGGGAACGCTGTCACTGTAGCATTATCTTCAGTCTCTTACCTACCATCATCATATCTCAAATTATACACAAAAAATGCATAGCCAGGACTTGTTACTAGCTAGATGGAGGCCCTCTGAGGAAAATAAAATAATAATAAAAAAAACATCCGCAGAAATCAATTTACTTTAAAGGACTCTCTTTTCTGAAACAGTACAAAATCCCTGCCACGACTGAACAAACACAGTGCTAGAGGAGTTAGAACACAAATCCTGTCCTTGTGAATAAACAGAGTAGCAATAAGGAATGTATCAGGTATCAGTAAAACTGCAATGGTGTCAATATCATGTCAATATCAAATAAACACCCACCCAAGTCAGCAGTCACTCTGCTCCTTAAAAAACTACCTGCAGGTATTGCTGAACCTCTCCCCCTTCTGGCCAGGATATCTAGAACAACCGCCTGCAGTATGAGGCAACCCAAATTATACAACACTTGGTCTGCAGTGCATGGGGCTGGAAAGAGCAAATACGTATGCATTCTCAAAAATGAACAGAATAAGGCCAATCATGGATAAAAACGTAGCACACTCCAGCCATCACGATACGTGGGCAAGGGTGAACTTGTACAGCCTCTGGCCAGAGCAAGTTATGAACCATTTTTTTTCCTCTTTATACACATATATGTGTGTGTGTATGTACATGCACGCACACATGCATGCATATACATAGGTGCTATCACCGAAGAAAACTCTAGTTAAGCGAAAAGTTTCCCTGGCATATTTCTCCCCAGACAAATTTAGATCCAGTTCTACTCCTGCTTTTACTGCTTGTTAGCTGGTATCAAGCAGTTCCTTCTTATGGTGGGTGCTGCTCTGTATGCTGAAGGTGCACAGTCGTTCATAACACACACAGCATTCTCCAAAAAAGCTTACCAATCCAAACTTCTCACCCCAATTATTTCCTGACCACAGTCTGCATACTCTGCAGTTCACTACATTTCAGGGTGATTCAATTAGCTGTTCTGCGGGAAAAGGCAGAGAAGAGAAGGCAACTGTATACAAGGAGACAAAATCAAGAGTACTGGCTGCAGCAAATTAACCAGTTTTATCGCAGGAATGCCAAGTCCTGAGTCCTTTGGGAAACTGTAAATTACAGCACTGATAAGAAGTCATAGACACTAAAAGACTGTTCATCTTTCTCAGCTGTTGCTTCAACTGACAGGAGTACCATGCAAGTAGCTCACTTTTCATACCGATTAGTGGCATCCATTTAGTGACATAATGCTAAAATTTTGCATAAATGATAAACATGATAAAATAAAACCTCTGATAGTATTACTGCATTACCAGAAAGTGCTTGCAGCAACTTCCAGTGGAGCGGGGATGTCACTTCTCATCGTGGCTTCCTGTTCCTTCAACCTGTCATTGAAAAGACCCCAAAACCAAAGCCCACCCAAACTACTCACTGTCTTCTTCCAATCACATCTCATACAAAGAGAGTGCCCCCAAGCTTTTACAACATTATTTCCCCCCTTCCATTTCAGCTCTTTTGCCATGATCTCTGCACAGCAGCCACCGTTCCCCAACAAAATTCAAAGAGTAATGGACTGCCAAACTGAGGAAGAAGAAACCTGTGAAGAGCAGTACGACTCTGAAAACTGCACCTGCAGCTCCAAGTGTGCATCATCAACAGCAGAATCTGACTCAGGTTTAATCCGATTTAAATACTGCAATTGCCACAGCATGCTAGCATTTCATACTTTCTATTTTCTCAGTCTTCAAGTAGTAGATGTTCCCATGTCACTTTTCCTTTTGATCTCTATTCTTTTCCACCATTTCCCTTTATGTTTGTATTTATTATCAGGCCAAATCTACAAAAAGGACTATCTCCATAATTAAGATATATGTTTAAAAAGGTCTCTGGATTTTATTTACACACCTAAGAATTATTTCTCAATTACAATCAGAGATAGGATTATAATATGCATTAATTGGGCTGGCACTGTTGAAGCTGTGGTATTACAAATTTCAACAGGCTAAACTGCTCAAACACCTACCAAGGACTCCAGACAGGCATTAGTTAAAATCCATGCAAGCCAGAGCAAAATTCTTCTTTGCAGTTAAAGATAATTTTGTATCCTCTATGCATATATCCTGCTAACAGGTTTCCAACAACAGTACAGTCATTCAGAACAGTGTCCTTGTTTTCAGTGAGATCAGATGGAGCGGTTCAGCAGAGGTCCCCTGAAAAATCTCACCTACAAGCCTACTCGATGTGATGGGACATGCTAGCACAACTGTAGTACTGACACTCACTGAACAGCACCATATATGTCAACATAAAGAGTATCTTACAACCCTCCTTTTGTGGAAGAACAGTTAAAAAATAACCGCTAAAAAGAGCTAGGTTTTCTTCAGTCTAAGAGGTAAATCCTAAATCCTTCTTTTTCAAAAGCAGCTTAATGTTCTAGGTCTGTTGGCCCCACAAATGAAAACTACAGCACACACCCCTACATGGCATACTCTGGCATAAGTATGAACTTCAGCATACCCCAAAATACAAGCTAACTTGGTCCTGAAAGTCTTCTAGCTGTTACTAGCACAGTTATGTATTTGAATTAGTAGATTTTTCTAAAAGGCTCATTTCTATCTGTAAACTGCCACGCAAACGCTCAGAATGGCAGGAAATGACCGTTGCTCCTTTCACTCCCTGGCCAGCCATACCATCCACATCTGGACAGCAACCAGCCTCGAGGCCAATGGCCTGACAGCTTTTCTAGTCCATGTGCCTACATACTATCTTCACAAAATACTTTTTGCTCTTTAACAAGTTGCATACAAGCACCTGTGTATAAAAATACAAATAGTGTCTTTTCTCTCACAGATTCACCCGTAACTCTTAAAATACTACAGAACTGGGTTCCTAGATTTTCCCACTACTTTGATAAAGAGCACTACACATACGTTGGCCACCAGATCGTCATTCAGGAGTCCATAGAACACTTTGGAGCCGTGGTATGGCCAGGGGTAAGTACGTGATACCCAGAAAGCTCACACGACAGAAGAGCAAACCACAACAGTGGCACACATATATTAAGGAAGCTTTCTTAAATGACACTTCTGACAGCGGAGGTTTGCCTATGCAGAACAAAGTTGTGAAGTACTTCAGCAGAAAGCTCTGCCCTATGCCAATTTGCCAGTTCATACCAAAAGAACCGTGGCACCTAAGTATTTGCAAATTGGATGCATATATTGAAAAAAATTAAGAAAGGGAACTCAGGAAGAAGTGCTCAGCTTCTTCCATGTTTCCAGTCAGTCACTGTTGGGAAGCAAAAAATCAGCAGTACAAGAAGGAGGCTGAAAAAGAAAATTGTGAGAGATCAAATAAAGGAGTTTAAAACAATTAAATATGCTTCTTTTAAAGAAAACAGTTCTTCAGTCTTTGCTTCTCCTGCTCTTAAAACCTGAATTTTTTGTGGACTGAGAAAACTGCCTTTGAGGGAAGAGAGGGTCAACTCATAAAGACATGAAAATTAGGATGTCAATTTTTTTCAGATCCACATTTATTGAAAAAGCTCACAGAAAATGGCAGACAATTGCAAAACAATAGACAAGAAGAAAGCGTATGGGTGGGTGAAACAGTATCTTATTTTGAAATGTCAGATCATCACTTCTCACATTAATCAGGTGTCAGAATGCAGATGGTAAAACTTTCCAAGAAAATCGAGAGGTTGCACAAATTGGACTGGTGATTCATTAGCTGTCAGCTTTCCCAGAGCAGGTAGCCAGCGTTGCATTATGAAAAGCACAAGAGTTAAAATAGTAAGAGTAACACAACTCTAAAGAAGAGAAGCAAAAGGGGGAGGTTAGTTTCTTTGGCATCAGTTTATGTTGTTTATAAACAGCTGATTTATGTTCTATTGATAAGATATTTACAAAGGTCTGATAAGCAATACTTCCATACAGTGTGGTTGGTTTTTTTTTTTTTTTTTTTTTAAAGTTTGTACTGTTATCAATAGACAAGTGTTGAGTTGGTAGATAACAAATTTTTAATATTTCCTTTGCAAAAAAAATTGAAACAAAAAATCAGTTTTAAAAAAATCTCTGCTGAAGCCTGAATCTACTTTATGATAGCGATAATAAACCATAACATTTATCATAATAAACCAGAACATTACTTTTTACCTATTGTTAAACCTCTTGTTTGCTGTTCTGACCATATGGTTTACATCTAAACACTGCCCATCTTGAGCTGTCAGGACTCACAGCGTATAGAAGTGTGTAGCAAATCCATATCCCATAAACCTAAAACTAAAAATAAGCTGTTTAAATTTTTTTATATATATAAAAACAGGACACATGATAATTCTTTCCATATTACATTTTTATGTTACAGCTTTCAGTCTTTTTCATTGTATTAAAAAAAAAATCTGTATAAAAACATCTAACGAATTTTTGCGCAACTTACCTGTTACCCTCTTATGGATATGTGTTAACTGTTTTAGGCACTGGCTTTATCTCAATATCTGGAATCAAATCAAGAACAATTCAACCTCAAAGACAAAAAAGTTTTGGAAATTGGTGCTGGAACAGGCTTGGTTTCCATTGTGGCCTGTATCTTAGGTTAGTAAATTCGTATTTCCTTTTGGATTTCTTGTGAAAGATCATCTAGATCTGCCACTGTCACTTGAAGGCAATGAAGCAACAGTTGAAGTAAACTTTGTCACTGCTTTTTTTTTTAAATGAAAATTATTGTAAAATACTCTTTTGTTAATAAAATAACTACCCTAGTTATTGGTGAGGGCGAAGCTGGGGAAGTTATGTAGATACAGTTTTTATATATATATATTCAACTACATACCTATGAATTGAAACAAATTCATGTTTTCTTTAGGAGCTTACGTTACAGCTACTGATTTGCCTGAGGTTCTTGAGAATCTGTCATATAATATTTCAAGAAATATACAGAACACGAATATGCACAAACCTGAAGTGAGAAAACTGGTATGGGGAGAAGGCCTCAGTGAAGACTTCCCTGTATCAACTTACCATTATGATTTCTTACTGGCAACTGATGTTGTATACCATCATGCAGCTCTGGACCCCCTGCTAGCAACAATGGTGTATTTTTGTAAGCCAGGAACAGTATTACTATGGGCAAATAAATTCAGATTCAGTACAGACTATGAATTTTTGGAAAAACTTCGCAATATATTTAACACAACCATTCTAGCAGAATTTCCAGAATCAAATGTCAAGCTGCTTAAAGCCACAGTAAGAGAGAATTAAAGAGAAAACTATTACTAATTTTGATTTAATGGCAGCACCTTACTGTTTGGAATGTATTGCAGCATTACGGTGCACCTTCTGTGCATTCATGTTTGTTAAGTTGCAGCTGTATCTGAGTTTTGCATTACAAGTTATGAAAAAACTGGCAAGACAAGTGATATAGCAATTTGTCTCTCGTTGATACACATGACCTGTTCAAACAGACCAATTTCACTCCACTGAAGGAGCAATGTTAGTAGCAATAGTTAGTAAAAAGGCTTTAACAGAAAGCATCGATCTTCTGGGCTGCACTGAACTTCTGTTGTTTGTAAGGTGTTTTCTTTCAGCAAGTTTCATTTATATACTCTTTCAGAAACCAATACAATTTTCAGCTTCATTATTTGTTTTTATTAATTATAAAATAATCTTTTAAAGTATCAGAGTGCACATGGTGGTTTTTGATCTTCAACTTTGCACATTTATTCTGCTGTGTTTTACATTTTTAACATTATTAAACATATATGTATAGCTTTACAATACCTGATCAAGATTTAACTGTCTGGCACTTTTATACATGTATCAGCCTGTTCTGATACTCAGCTTCACATGGATCTTTGAGTTTGCCTGAAATCACTCCAGAATGAAGATTTACAAGAGCACCTATGCATCAGCAATTCCAAGTTACACATTGTAACAGTTTGAGAGGTTGAATTTTTCTTAAAAAAAATTAAATGTAAACTCTTGCAAACAATACAGGTAATGATGTCCCATTACTTTAGTCTAATAAATAAGATTTTAGCTACTCTTGAAGTAGCTTTAAGGCCTTCATACAATTGAAATTAAGATCAAACATGTTAAAATTCAGTTTACTGTAAAAAATACAGAGCTTTTACAGGTTTGCAGTTAAAAGAACAGTTAAGAACCTAACATGCATGCAGTAAGCCTTTCCAGCCTAATTCCAAGTCCTTGGTGTTGGCAGTTCTGGCACATCCATTGCCAGCAATGGGATGCACAATAAGGAAACTCCCTGATGACAGGAGTTAGGTTAACAGGTATTAAGCTGTACCCGGGTGCCTTTATTGATAAATACACACAATTTAATAACAGCATTCGGTAATGAAAACATGCGTTCCAATAAAAAGTCAAACTTATCTTTTCACATCCTGCCCCATATAAAATCACTTTAAGTTTACAATTGTTGGTTTTCTAGAATACACAATAATCAGGTGGATACATGACAGGAAGCCAATTTTCAGTGAAAGTTGCACAATGAGTCCATCCAAGCAACTTCATTAGCTGAAGAAAAAAAAGCAAACAAAAAAAAAGAAATTAGAAGCTCTAGGGTCTTATTCTTTTTAAAATCTAAATCCTTCCAACAAACACTGCAGTGATATCAACATCTTACTAAAGATGTCTATTATCAGAAAGAGAACAGATTGGAGAACTGGTGATCTGTGAATTACTTAGTCCTGAAAGGGGAAAAAGAAAACCATTCTGTATGATCTACCGTCTTTCAGCTAAATGCACAAAAGTTTTGTCCTAGGAGTTACAGTAATTCCCATTAATTCTCCACCTATATTCTGCTAGCAATAATTGTGATTAATAATAGTAAAATTAACAGTGGTTAAACAGCAACATAATGGGATTTTAAATAAGCCAAAGATCTTTGGCTAAGTTGTGTCTACTTTCTTTATGCCCCAAAGTAAGTTCCAGAAAGTAAATCTGCCAAAAGTGGCGGTTACTCACAAACTAGCTATTCTAGAAAAAGAAAGAAGAAATCACCATCAAAAATGAAGGTCAAGCCACAAAAGCCTGGATAAAGTGTTAAATTTAGTAAGTTCTACAATGTAAAAGGCATCAAAAATTAAAAAAGACTTACATCTTACTTTTAAAAGCTTACTCAGCGTGAACATAGCCCACTACTTTACCAAATACACCTTACCTGAATGCAGTTTTTCAAGTTGTCCTTTGTTGGCTTCTCTTCTGCAAGTTTTGTGGCAAACTTGAGACCTCTCCCATACATTTTATTTACCAATGCGTGCTTATAGGCAAAAGTCAAAACCTACAATGTGAAAAAAAAAAAACCAAATTAGATGTTTTAATATTTTAATCTTACAAGGCTTAACAAGTAATAGCAGATTCTGTTCAGGTAGCCGAAGTGATTTAAGCAAAGTAAAACGTTTACACACGATAGCTTGCATTTTTCTTTGCAGTAGAACAGATGATACACAGTAGTAGTTATAAACACGAATTTCCTAGAGACTATTTCTGACTTCATGAACATATTTGACTTCAGAACATCTTATGTAACACAGATGTCACTATTCTAATTTTTTATTCATCGCATTTCTAGCTTCTTTGGATTTTCATTCTCTAGAGGCAACTGTATGGTATAAAACCAAAAATTTTAAACAAAACAAAACAAAACCAACCAGGCAGGTATATCTTTGACCCACAGAAACAAAGACCCAATTGAGAGTTTTGATTCCTAGGAAGTCACAAACTTACTGCAGAAACAAGTATGAATGTACATAGTGAATGATATGTACATCTACACACACACATACAGAGAAATGCACATAATTATAAACAAGCAATGGAGACAGGTAAGCATGAAGACGAGCCTCAGATTTTGGGTCAGCTCCTCACTATTGGTAATTTATTAAGAAGAGATTATAAAAAAGGCTTCCTCTTGATAATACTAATTCTAAACAGACTGCTTACAATACTTGTTAATGCTATGACTAACATGCACAAATGAATGTGTCTACATCAGAGCTAATGTAAAATAAATCAGGTTCTTAACCCCCAAACACTGACAGCGTTCAGGGTGTTGCAAGATAGTTCATAACATTTCACCAGTTACAGCACTAAGAATCAGTGCAATCAAGACATTTTTTCATATATTTCCTTTGGAACACTCATAGCAAATAGCTTTTTTTTATTTTTTACTGCAGAGTGACATAGCAGCAAAGTTGGTGAATATGGTGGTGTTTCTTTCTGTTACTGGCAAAGTTTATGAAATCTCATATTAGAGTTTGCTATTCCTTTCCCCTTATGCATTACAATATTTTCCCCTTTCCTCTGACTCCTCCAACAAAAGTTACATTTTCCCAATGTCCACTTAAAAAAGCCCATTAAGAAAGCTAACAAAACCACTTCAAGGATGTTCAGAAATAAATATTTTGCATTACAGCAAAAAAAATTTAAATATTTCTTAAGAATATAAACATTAAGGAATCTGAGATCCGAATCCTGCAAGGACTGAAGAACCTGCCTAATTTTAGCTGCCTGAACACTTCCATTGAATGTTAATCACACACACAAGTCTTTGCAGGATCAATACTTAAAAGACTGAGCTAAAAAAAAGAAATAACATGCTTAATTATCAAGCAAGTAAAGGTGTAATTTTGAAGCTCTATATGCCAAGCACTCAAAGTTGCTCATTATTCTTCTGTCTTCAAGTACTTATTTTGTTGTGTTGAAGTATTCACTTAAGCTGTTGTAGCTTAAAACACACACATATATGCAACAATGAGCATACAGCACCATTCACATATAGATTTTCCAAATATTGCTATTGGAAAAATACTTTGCATGCTGCATTCTCAATCCAATTTTTTTGGATATTTTCCTAAAGCAAAACACATTAGTGAACACTTCTGAATAACTGCTCAGTGGACCCGTCAGCAGATTTAGTTGGTTAAACTAAACTTAAAAAAAAAAAAAATCCCTTCTGTAAAAGATGATAGAACCACAAAACCAAACCAAACAACAACCAAAAAAAAAAAAATCAAATGAAAAATGCATTGGAGCTCTCAGCAAATATAACATATCGGAGGCTAACCAGAAATAATGTCACTGCTCTATTAAGAAAGCTCTTACCTGACCCTGAAAGTTTTGAATGGTTATTGAACATCAGTGATAAAGGCAGGAGGAAAGCCACTTGACAGCATTTCTTTCGTAACAGGGCTTCCTAGAGTTTTTGTGGCAAGAAAACAAAGCATTTTACGAAACACCCTTGCTCTGGCCAAATAAAAGTTCGGGTATTTCTAAATGAGAAAAAAAGTTCTCTGCTGGACCAAAAGGTTGAAAACAACACTCCAAGAGCTCTTGATAAAAGACAATTTCTGTCTTAGTGCTTGGAAAAAAACCCCAATCAACTGTATACAAGTTAAGTAAAACTACTAAAAGTTCATTAGCACTTCAGAAGTTAAGAATAATGCATGAGATGCTTTAAAATCAGAATAGGTTTACAAACAAAAAATGTTAGATAAGAAATAACACTTTATAACTTGTACACATATTGGTCAAATTAAGCCTTATAATGAAAATATTGCAAACTTTACAAGATCACAGAAGTGAAGATCATGATTCCTTGATATGTGTAAGCAAAATGTAAACTGGAGTGCTATTAAGATATAACAGAGA
>WAAD01022828.1:369453-385194 GCA_013389945.1 Fregata magnificens
TTTTTTGTTCCCCCTTCTTAGCTATGTTATCCCAGAGGCGCTACCACCGTCGCTGATTGGCTTGGCCTTGGCCAGCAGCGGGTCTGTCTTGGAGCCGGCTGGCATTGGCTCTGTTAGACATGGAGGAGGCTTCTAGGAGCTTCTCACAGAAGCTGCCCCTGTAGCCCCCCCGCTACCGAAACCTTGCCACGCAAACCCAATACACACATAGACAAAATCTCCTTGAACTTTCTCTTCTTCAGGGTGAGGAGTCTCAGCCCCTCCTCATACGACAGATGCTCCAGTCCCTTAATCATCTCTGTGGCCCTCATAATATTACTTATACTAGTAATCATAACTGTACTGATATAGGGCAATTTGTCCAGCAGCAAGAAAACATAGAAGATAAACTGTATGCGGGCCAGGCAGGGTTGAGTAAGTGAGGCTCTGTATGGCTACAGGACAGAAAGGCAGCAGAAAAGCACAAAACAAATATGTACCCCAGGGGTCATGAGGATGTAGTGTGACAGGCTCATTTTCTCCATTTTCAGAAGCCACCCATTTAAAATACCCAGAGCACTCTAGAACGTTTCTGGGCTAAAAGTATCCTCAATGTACTTGTTTTGGCTGGGATAAAGTTAATTTTCTTCACAGTATAGGCCATGTTTTGGATTTGTGATGAAAACAATGTTGATAATTCAGGGATATTTCAGTTAGTGCTGAGCAGTGCTTACACGGAGTCAAGGCCTCTTCTGCTTCTCACACCCCCCCACCAGCGAGCAGGCTGGGGGTGCACAAGAAGCTGGGAGGGGACACAGCTGGGACAGCCGACCCCAACTGACCAAAAGGATATTCCAGACCATATGGCGTCATGCTCAGCATATAAAGCTGGGGGAAGAAGAAGGAAGTGAGGGACATTCGGAGCTATGGCATTTAACCATTGTGCGTGATGGAGCCCTGCTTTCCTGGAGATGGCTGAACATCTGCCCGCTGATGGGAAATAGTGAATGAATTCCTTGTTTTGCTTTGCTTGTGCATGCAGCTTTTGCTTTACCTATTAAATTGTCTTTATCTCAACCCACAAGCTGTCTCACTTTTACTCTTCTGATTCTCTCCCCCACCCTACTGTAGTGGAGTGAGCAAGTGGCTGTGTAGGGCTCACGACAGTCAATCAGTTTAGATTTCAAGTTGACTAGTAAAACCAAGAGGGAAAAGCAGACAAGCATACTGTGTAAACAGGATGGAAGTTATTTCCATATGAAATGCTAGAAAAATCTAAAAAGTTTTGTTGGCCTTTCAGTACCAATTTAACCCTACAGAAGCACCAATTTTCAGAGCAAAACCTGAATATGCACTTAGACAAATCTGTTAAGGCAGTCAAAGAGACAGGTTCAATCCCTGATCTGTGAGATTCAAATCAGAGTTACTCATTCCAGGCACAGAGCACGCAGCTCAAGAGTGCCAGGAATAAATATCTGTCTTGGGAAAAAAAAAAAAACGCACAACCCAAATGTAACAGAGTGATAAATTCCCAACAAGGTGTCTATATTGGCAGTTTTTCCACTGAAATTATTCCCATCAGCTTTAAAAAAAAAAAAACAAAAACCAGAAGTAAACCAGGGGTCACTATACTGGAACACAGTACTGTATTTACAAATAGACAGCAAGAAAAGCATGTGCCAGACAATATGATTAAAGCACAAAATCTGCTACCACAGGATATTATAATCAGTTAAAGATTAGAAGAGGAATGCTGAAAAGATGTAGGTGTGCAAGAATATATACATTAGAAGAAGTAAGGGTAACTACCATCAACCTTCTTGTTCAGGGTTCCAGATAAAGCACAAGTTCTTACCAGGAAGATTATTTACTGTCAAGGAAATTAAGCAATTTTTTTAATTTCAAGTTTTTCTTTCGTAGCTATCTAAAGTGCTTTGGCAATTTAACTGAATTATAAACAAATATATTGGTCACTTCATCTTCCACTAAAACACAGCTATATGCAAGAGTTAAGTACAGCAACTAACCAATACTCAATAACTCAACAGTTAAACATACAAAGTCATAAACTCCGTAAACTAAAAGCTACGTAACTAATCACCTACAATGGATTTTTTTTCTTCTTCTGGAATAGCTGTCTTGAATGAAGTGGACAAAAACTTAAATCTCAGGATTAGGAACCTTGAAATGACAAGGAAATCTGTGCTAATAAATATGTAAGTGTAATTATTTCCAAGGGCTTCTTCCTTTACCTCTACAGACATTACTGACAGCAAAACACAAAACTTCTCTTGTCCATAGTGTAGAAGAGGCTACAGAATGCAGGACTGAACAGAGTAGGGATGCTGCACACTTCTGTGTGTGTACAGCAAGAACAGCGCAGAGGTTAATCAAAAATATTCCCTGAAAGGTACAGAAAGAGGCAATTCAATAAAGCAAGCAGCTTTTCCATGGGAATCTGGTACTGTTCTATACTCTTCCCTTAACATTTGCATACACATGCACAGAGATGGGCTTACCATGGATTTGACAGGCTTGGCAAAACCTCTGTGGAAAATGGTCATCAAGTAATCACAACATATGGGGACATCACAAAAAAGTAGAAGGGAGGAATGTATGAGGCTGTGCACACAAAGGCGGTGCATAATTCCAGGAGAAACCATCAAAAAACCCAACATGCAGAAGACGAAAAAAAATCTGCTCTGCTCTCTTACCTTGCTGTCAAAAAGATCAGTCCATTTTGTTGTTTCCCAGAATGTCTCTGTCAAAGCTTCTGAGCAGCTCTCATGATCCTCATCTTTGCCTTCTGCATCACTGGAAGCAGCCCCTTCTTGGGCCTGCAGATGAAGAAGTTGGTCAGCCAGTGCACTTCCTTTTCGACAAAGTGCATCCACTAAAGTAGTCTTCTGTTTTTCCATTTCACTAGATTAAAAAAACCCATGAAAAATATTAAGGACTTTTTGCAGATACCTCATTAAGAACAGAATGAGCACTGTACTGAGTTTAAGCTAAAAAGTTTACAGCAGTTAGTACACACAAAATGAAAATAAGCACAAAGATAATTTTTAAAGCATGGCTATTTACTATAAATTAAACTAATTATACAAAATTACCTAGAGACACTATGCATTAAACAAGCTCAATCATTCTTCTAAGTCTGAAATGCCTTTGATGCCTTAAGGCAAGGGCAGCTCAGGATTCTAAAACTGAATAAGCCAGCATCTAGAAATACAGCTTTATAGTTCTTGGCATTATAAACAGAGAGAGTCAAATCCACCACTAACATAAGCAGATACAATTCTGCTGACTTCAAAGGAATTGCACCCATTTAAAGCACTACTGAATTTGGTGTTCAGTTTCAGATGCTAGCTTCAACCACATGACCTAATGGGTCAACTTACCAAGAAATATTTAGAATGAAGTTTATTAGGTCACAGCTTTGCTTTTTTATCAACAATTCTAGAATTACACACAAATATTCAGGATAGCTAGAACAGACAGACTAGTTTTACAACTGAAATCTGGTATTTTATCTAAAATAATCAAGGAATATGCATCTCCCATTTTAAGGGCCTAATCTTTAAATCTGCTACTCTATTTGGAACTAAAACAGCATCATGCCACACACTGTGAAATCCACCAGTTATTCTGCAGACTAGGGTGTCACCTTCAAAATACTGTCTTCCTAAGGATATATACTGGTAATTCAGACGAATAATCTAAACTAAAGAAAAAAAACCAAACCAGGTCTCAAAAATACTCTGAAGCACAGCTATGGTCATCATGCTTTTCACAAATGAAATCTTTTGCAAGCAGTTACTTCTTCGATGGCTGCCAATTTTGTCTTCAAACACAGATCCAAAAGGTTGCAAAGTATTATGAAAAGGCAGGTAGCATTCAAAACACACACCTCTATGTCGATATTCTAGTGGTCCCTCTGACCTGAGATTAAGTTTGATATAAAAAATTAATACCCAATTTTTCTAATGCATTTAAATCCTGAAAGTACCTTTGTTTATTTTATTTAATATTTCTAGGTAAAAATTTGCAGGTTTCAGTGTTCCTGCATTCTGGAGATATAATACGAGGACAAAATAATTTTGCAGTCAAGTTTGTAATTACTTGTGCCCCCCAAAATAACACAAGTTATTCAGAAAGGTTATAGTCACTCCATTTCTTATAAGCAGAGACAAAGTACATAGATCACAGAAATAGGATGCAAGAAAATTATTTACTGGGTAGGTACTTTTTTATAGTAGTTGCATCAGGCCTGGGATCAGTCTTCATGGCAAAATATACTGCTAACGCTGTCTGATCAATATGAGAGATTACAGTATTTGCAGCTTCAACAATTTCATCAAGTCTTTTCATTCGTTCCTGAAAGAAGAATAAAAAAAGGTGTTTAGCACTATCAAGTCACACTACTTGATTGTTGATTCTACAAACACTAGGGTAATTGCAAAGGTATGCAGAAATAACATTAGATAATTCAACATGTCCTTTTCTCCACTTTCTCCACTTTTTGATTCAAAAAAACTGATAAGAAGTCTGCATTATCAAGATTTCCCACATATGTAGTCCATTTCACTGAAAACAAACTGTAAAATATGAGGTGGGTATGTGCAAAATGCAGAGTTTACAGAAAGAAAACTACCTTTCAGTACAAATTAATCTACTTAAATGATGGTAGCAGTTATTCATTTCAGAAATAAATATAAAATCAGAATCAAATAAACAGAAAAATATTCAATTTACTGACATATACACAAAACTGTTTATCTTCAAGATAAAAAAAGCAGACATATGTAAATGTTTCTGTTCACAGTTCTCATTTTTGAGGACAATGACGGATGGTGGATTTAGCTGTGTCATTTCAAGGGGTTACTGTCCTCAGCTGTCTGAGCAATTCTGCTAGAAGAAATTACCAATCCAATAGAGGAGCAGAATGGGATGTGCACTTGTCTCAGTGACCACCCTTTTAGAATAATATTGTTGTAGCCTAAAGCAGGAAGGAAACTTACAATGTGTTTAACTGAACAAGGAGTAAATGATAAGCAAACATACTATAGGTAGGCATCCTTTCTTTCATTCTGCTGTGGGATTAAGTAAATCACAGTCAGTTAGGGAGGTAGCTGTCAATCTAATTAGGAATTTCTGCTTTATAGTACTGAGTACAGCTACAGCAGTCACTTCAAGACCAAACGTGTATGAAGAAAGATTCAGTTGTTTAGGCTACATGGATGTATTGAGACAAATCAAGTTTAAAAAGTGTTAACCTTTTCAGAATCCAGCTGATGAAGTCTTGCAACGTACAATGGAAGATGATTCGGAAACGCTTCTTTCAACTCATTATACATGTCAGTGGTATCCAGCCTAGAAGAGAGGAGGACATAGCATGAAAGTACAGATTCTGGATATTTTTTTGTACACCTGCTTCAAGCTTGTGTAGTCGTGACAGCAGACATACTTGGTCATCCACTGTATTTTTAGATCTCTTAAAGCTTCAGCAAATTCTTCTTTTACATCTTTTTCTTTTTCCTGTTCTCTTTCTTTCTCTTTGCTGCCATTTTTACTCTTTGATGGTGATGGTATCAGATGATAGTGAACAGTAAGGACATCCTGGAGGTGGGAAGAGAGACACATACTGAGAGGGATATAGTACACTTTCTTCTGATGCTATGTAAAAGCTAAGTCATAGCAAGCAACTACATATACACCGAGTAAGGATACCGAGTGCAAAGGTATTAGTCATTAAGAATTCAGGAACTGCCTTAACTTTTTATTTTAAGCAATGCAAGGATGTAAATATTAAAACAGCACACTGGTAAGACAAGAAAGCCCAAAACTTCCTCAAGCTTGACATTTTTGTATTCATATAATTTTACATAATATTAGTTAGGGAATCAGAAGCGTGGGGTTTTTTGTTTGTTTATAAAAAAGCAAATAACTTGGTTAAAGGGCAAAGGAAAAAAAATCACTTAGAGATCCTATCCTACACATCTGGCAATAAACAAATGAATAAAGATGACTGAATTCTACAAAATAATACAACAATAGCATAAACATGAATCGTGCCATAGGATACAAAAGTTTATTCCTCCTGAGACAATATCTCTTCCATGTGCCTACTGAATTAGCTGATGCATCCACAGCCAACTGTTTTCCAGCTTGCTGCTACAGACTTTCCAGTTTCACCTGTATCTGTGCTCAAATTAAGTAGACACAACAGCAACTTTTTTTTTTAAACCCTATATGCTACCATAGAAATATCACCATAGTTTGAGTTCATGCTAGACTAGTCAACTACTACCATGAGAAAATCAGCTATAGCTATTTAAAAGGAAAATCCTAACTGATCTTAGACCATGCTCTGAAGTCCATTTCCTAAGATGATTTACATATAAATTTGCAAATAAGCCAGCATTAGATTTCAGTCATTGCTTCTAAAACATGACAATTGCTGGGGGAGGCTGTTTTGTTGTTTTGGGGTTTAATGTTGCAATTTTTAAAGAAGCCTCTCGAGATCCAAAGAGTGAGGGCACATGTCCCATTATTTTACATATAGGATATTTCACAGAGAAGATCACTTAAGTTTAAATCCTCTAGATACCATTATTCTGTTGCAACATTGCGAAAAATATTGTGTTGCATGCTCAAGTACTGTGGCAATTTAATTATTCATACCAATTATTCCAAAATACATTTGTGGGAATATGTTTCCCATAAACCAGGTCAGTGTTGCATAATGAAATGAAATCTTGTGCACAAGATAGAGTTATTTCAGATTACTTAAAAAGTGAGTAAAAAGGTGACCATTAAAAACTGCTATGCATAACCTTGAAATAGCAGACTTCAACACTATACTCAGAAACTATTCAAGAACATTGATGCAGAACGATTTTACTTGAACTGACAGTTCAGACAAGCAACTTGCTATGGGTTACTGAAAACAATACTGGTAAAAGAAAGGGACATCAATATTCCCTTAAAACAATTTCTCCAGCTACGTAATATGCAATCACAAATGAACCACAAAATTGACATTTACGTAATTTTTTTAAAAACTAGTCTAGATCACTAATCTACATTAAAGTGTAGCTTTCACAGGAACTATCCTACACACATGCATTTCAAGTATGAAGGGCATGACCAGGCAGTGCACCTAAATAGACTTCAGCAAGACCTAGGCCAGAGCATGACAAAACAGCTCATGGAGGCAAGCACATATAGTGGAGGATACAGAAGTCAGGAACATGGTATGGGGCTGGCTAGGGTAATTAGAACGGTTGAAAGCAACACTGTATTTCATTAAAGCAAACTAAACATTTTAAGATGCCTAAGAAGTTACTTCAGTACAAAAATCTGAATCAGTAGTTTACAGTGTTTTTTAAAAGACGTCCTCTACTGAGACTAATACTTTTCCACGAAAGAAACCTGCCTTCCTAGAAATATTCTTCTAACATTTCAGGATTCCCTGCTTGAAAGTCCTCTTTGATCTTACTTGGCAACATATGTTTGGAATTATGTATCTAAACGGCCTCTGCATTCTCAAGCCTTATCTATATAAGAAGGCTCTACTACTCCTGGTTTAAGTTTCAAACCAAGTGTAATTAGATTAACAAAATCCTACTTATGTGGATGAACACTTTCATTTAAGAGACTAACTCTATGTAGCTAAACCATCAACAGTAAAATGTCACCTCCCCATTCTCTCAGCTAGGTACTTTCGGTCTCATGAGATTCTGCAAGCACTACAAGCTACAACCACTGAAAGGAAAACAATGAGCTTCAGACCTAGGCACCCTCCTTTTCCAAAAGAGCTTTACAGAAAAAGAGGCACACTCTCCTCTACAGACGTCAAACTTATTTCATGGGATAAATAAGGTTTAGGTGCTTATCACATTTAACTAAACTATCACAGACCATAAGATGGACTGAAGGCTTCTTTCTTTCTCTATTCTGTCTGTAAACACTAGCATCATTTATAAAACTTGCCAACCCCCTAGATACCAGAAGATCCCAAAATGACACTGTTATTGCTATTACAGAAACATTCATCATTAGAGATTAAGGAGAAGAAAGGCAACTCTTCACAATTCAACACTTTAATCTGTTTTCTTATTCAAATGTAACTCTAACTATTCCACAGCAACAGAAGTGCTACAGTAGTGTACTAGATTTTATTTTAAGATATATAGCTATAGACAGAGAAAGGCAGCGAGTGAGCATATTCTCCATTGAAAAAATGACTTTAAGGAAACTTGCAAATTAATGAGAAAGCTGTCCTTTGTTTATCCCCTAAAAAAATTAAGCAATATTAAAAAATTTGGAAGCATATAGGATATGCACTTTGGTCAGTGTACTCTGTGCAGTTTGATAAGCCTCAATTTACTTTTAACTAGAACTACAAACTGCATACATAAGCAAGCATAATGCCTTCAAAACAGTCACCTCTTAAAATAGCTTAATTAAGTTAACTTAATTTTGTTTAAAGATTTAAATTCAGATTTTTGTCCGATGATTCAACATCTGATACTTTATCTGGAAAAGACATATGACCTATCGTTATTTGTACTTTAAAGCATTCACAGCAAAACTAACCACAGGAAAAAGCTCCTTGAAGGAACACAACCCAGGTCTCATCTTCCATTTAAAAAATATCATGCACATCTGCATACACCCACAGTTCAATGTGCACATGGAATTTGTATCTACTTTAAGATACATACAATTTGTGCAACATTGCTTATTTTTATGGCAATACTCTTATTTAATTGAAAATGAATGAAGTTTCTTGAAGCCATCAGCCAGGCTTACACAAAATTAAGACAGACATGTACTTCATCCTATTTTTGAAGGCCTCCTGATTAAACAGGGATAGTGTCTTAATGCTCAAAGGAAATCATCCTTTTACGTTTGACTTGACACTGGTATTTATTAGTCCTCCACTAGTACTTATCAATACCTGCATAATGCAATTCTTGCTTCAAATTGGAGGAAAGGATGGCAGAGTAGGGAGAAAGATGTAGAAATTTTCTATCCCTTAGCTACTTGTTACATATTGCTGTTTTACATAATGCAGCTTTGGAACAACAAAAAAATTCTTCTTACAGACCAGAAAAAGTCAATGATCTGTTTTCATTCTAACTATGTTCAGAACAAAACTTGGAGACAAGGGGAGAAAAAAAAAATCAGATTGTAACTGCATTAGAAAAGTTACGTTGTGAAAGAAGAAAGGTACATAGAATCAACTTGTTTTTCACATGGTTTAGCACATGCCTCCCCATTAGAGACCAAGGGCACTTTTAAGGGTACATCAGCTTCCCAAGCCACGACAGTAGGGCACTCTCTACTTCAGTGGGAATCAGTTCAAAGGAAAAACATCACTGAATTCTGAACTTCATACATATCACAGGTTCAGTAGTCAGAAAGGGTTTTTTCTTAAACCAAGAGAAACTGAAAACAGGAAGACATTAAGTAAAAAACCATGCCCAAAGGTTGTTTTGGGTTTTCTTTGGGATTTTTTTAGATAAAATTAAGTTCCCAGAATAGCTCTTCAAGCAGAAAATTATGGATTAGGCATATGATTCTGCTGTATGTGTCTAGTAAAACAAAAGACACCTGTTTATTTTGTGGAAAGAACCCACTGACATTTTTGTCCAGTTATAAAAGAATTAACTATCTTCTTTGGAAAATTAGGCTGCTATTTTCTGGCATAACCTCAAACTGCTTTCATACAAGATAGAGAAGCTGTTGAAGTATAGGCTGGATGAGCAGTCAGGTGAATTGAAACCTGCTGAACAGCCAGGCCTAGAAGGTGGTGATCAGTGGCACACAGTTGGAGGCCAGTAACTAGCAGTGTACCCCAGGTGTCAATACTGGATCAAATTGTGTTCAACATCTTCACTGATGATCTGGATGATGGGGCAGAGTGCACCCTCAGCAAGTTTGCAGATGACACCAAACTGGGAGGAGTGGCTGATACAGCAGAGGGTTGTGCTGCCATCCAGAGGGACCTTAACAGACTGCAGAAATGGGCTGTCAGGAACCTCATGAAGTTCAACAAGGAGAACTGCAAAGTCTTGCACCTGGAGAAGAATAAACCCATGCACCAGTACATGCTGGGGGCCACCCAGCTGGAAAGCAGCTTGGCAGGAAAGGACCTGGGGGTCCTGGGGGACACCAGCTTGAATGTAAGCCAGCAATGTGCCCTTGCAGCAAACAGGGCTAACTGTATGCCTGGGCTGCATTAGACATACTAACAGCAGGTCGAGGGAGGTGATCCTTCTCCTCTACTCTGCACTGGTGAGGCCACACCTGGAGTACTGTGTCCAGTTCTGGGCTTCCCAGTACAAGAGAGAAATGGATGTACTAGAGAGAGTCCAATGAAAGTCCACGAAGATGATGGACTGGAGCATCTCCCCTATAAGGAAAAGCTAAGAAAGCTAGGACGGTTCAGCCTAGAGAAGAGAGGCATTTGCGGGGTGGAGGGGTGGGAGCCATCTGGGATTGATCTTATCAATCTGTGTAAATATCTGTAGGGAGGGCTGTTTCCAGTGGTGCACAATGACAGGACAAGAGGCAATGGCCACAAATAGAAACACAGGAGGTTCCCTCTGGACATCAGGAAATACTTTTTCACAGTGGAGGTGACTGAACACCAGGCACAGGTTGCCCAGAGAGGTTGTGTAGTCTCCATCATTGGAGATATTCAAAAGCTGTCTGGGCACGGTCCTGGGAAACTAGCTCTAGGAGGCCCTGCTTGAGCAGGGGGGTTAGACCAGATGACCTCCAGAGGTCCCTTCCAGCCTCAGCCATTCTGTGATTCTGTGAAAACAAAAGTACTTTCAGACAACCAGAAATGCCCACCCTGAATTTCTGGTAGTGTCATGCACATAGGTGCAAGCTAACAAGTTCCCTCCCTCCCCAACTAAAAAAAAAAAAAAAAGAAAACAAACCCAAAAAAACCAAAAAACCCCCCAAAAACCCCCCCAAAACCCCATCCATAACAAAAAAACCACCCACCCCATGCCCCCAAAAAACCCAACAACTTTCCACAGACTAGTCACTGGTATCAGAGCAAAACACACACATAAAATAAAAATGGGACTTGTAAATTAACACTACTAATCCTGCAAGACAGCCTGGACTCGTCTGTGGAAAATATGAAAAAAAAAAAAATCTACACATACCTTTTTGACTTACTGGGTCACAGAAGAAACACATAAACATGTTTTCCACACTGGAAAACATCTTAACTGCATGTAAACTTATGACAGGGCAGGGTAAATATTCAAAACTTGTAAACTAGGAAGCCCTCATAGTTGCATCCTCAGAAAAATATATTAATTAATGGAGCTCTTATGGATCAATGCTCTGAAATACACCGTGTTTTATTTATTTGCTGCTAGTATGCTGATGCCTGTTATGAATAACAGAAGTATCAAGAAGAACAATTTTTATTTTGGCTTGGGTGGGTACAACACAAACACAAATCTCTGTTCTAAAAATAAAAGAAAATGCAACCTCTTGGATCTGTTTAATAGGTTTTGTTATGCAAATTAAATTATGATTAGACTTTAATTCCCTTGTTAGAGGTTCACTTAGTGAAGATTTTATACCCTATTCATCAGGTAGCTGCGCATTCACATGGGATTTTAAATCATCTTTCTAAAAGTGATCTGCGTAATTTTCAGATGCAGTATGAAAATAAAATTGCAGCAACACCCATTAAAATCCTTCTTGTAAAGCCTAATCACGTTCCCACACAGTTATTATGCCAAGACCAGAGTAAGTTAGCAGGCTCAACTACCAGCTCACTGTTAACAACATAACAGATTGGGGCAATAGACTGTGTTATTCATGATTCTCATGCCTTATTTCTAATAAGAGACCTGACTAATTTGCATGTCACTCCAGAACACAGTACCTTGAAAACAAAAGCATGTAAATAGCCTTACAACTTAAGAACAAAACAAGAAAAAAACCGAACCAACCAAACAAAAAACCACAGTAGCCTTATAAAGGTAGTCTATTAAAATGCTTTCTTGGTTTTTTTATAAAGACTGTTTCAGTGTCTGACTGCTGGCAGAATACTGTATTACCTAATGTAAAATATGAGAAAGCACAATATTAAACACTGCTATGTTGAAAGTCACTCGCTCCCTACCTGAAATACCTTATGCACACTCCAGAATTCTTTCTGTAAATGCTACCACCTGCTACATCTCTGTATAAACTCTAGCCTATAAGGAGTTATATTCAATTAGAGCAGGATCATGAATTGAGAGACTTTTCAATCAAGTCCATCCCTCCTAAGAAAAAACTGCTTGCTACAGTATGTTTTTTATGACTGTAATGAAGCCAGCTCTCAATTCAGCAGACTTGGTATACAGTTAGATATTAAATTCTACATTAAAGTGTTAGGTTCGTATTCAGTTCTCAATTTGCAGACAGAATAGAACAGGCAGAAACACTTGCCACAGAAAATCTTGACCACAAACACTGAAGATTCCTGAGTATTTTATAAAAAGAAAAATTACAGACTACTAATCACCACATGCATTTTTACAGCACTTATTACAAAAGTATCCAGATGCTCACGTGCCTCTCAGCTTTGTATTACATTAGTGTTTTGTCATTCTACCAGTAGACATACTTAAGGTGCTGAAGTAAATAACTCAGGACTAAGGAGGTAGATGAGGGAGACAAAGTAAAAACCAATACTGGTAGACAAATTCTTTAAGTCATATGCAAAAAGACTTAAGTATATCTTTTTCAAAAACTAACAGTCAGTACCTTNCTGTAAGAAAACATGCACACACCACACAGGATGGAGACACCTTCTCTGCACAATTATGGTTATAGTTTCAACCTACAGATTTTTAAACTTTTAGAGAGTCACATCTATGACCAAACATGCTCTTAAAGCATGCTCTTTCAGGTTTTTAAAATTAATGAAACAATGCGTTATTGTGTATACAGTCCGTTACTCCTGTAAGACAAGCAAGTGTTGTTAACCACTTAGCTTAAATTAATAAATTACAGAAATTCAGCCTCAGAAGTGTAGATTTTTAGATTTTGACTGTTTAGCAGCATTGTTCTATTTTGTAATAAATATACAGAAGTTAGATACATTTTTCCCTCACATTGCATCCACTTGCTGACGCAGAGACAACTTTGCTGCCTAGTCCTCCTTTTTTGTCTCCTGGTACATACTGAGGTTCACTAAAGGCAGCAGAAAGTATCTGATGCTGTTTGATACCATCCTTCTTCCAATGAAATATGACCATAACAGTAATGTCTTAGACTATGAAGAGACACGCCTCAGCTAGAATTTCTCTCTGTGTAAGCTCTTAAGCATTCTTCATCACATGAAATTTGACAGGCAATACCTGCCTACCTCCTACTTCCTACCGCAGAAATCACTGTATATAACCACTCAGTCTGGTTTTAAAATAAGATAGACGAGAATAACAACCAATAGTTCAAGGAAGTGCAGAATTCAAGTTAGAGAAACTATACTACACTACTGTAATGGATTTACCATGGATTTTGTAAAAGTATACTTGCAACCTTGCAGGAATCACAAAGAAATACAAAACTAAGTATTTTAGAGTTCTTAATTACTGGGTTTTCACTCACTGATACATAAGTTCTCCTGACAGACATTATCTAACCTGCAGTTACATGCAATCTGCCCCAGAAGTACTACCTACAACCAAATCAGATTGAATGAACTAAGCTTTTCTACTCAACAAGATCTAAAGGTATGTGCCCGTCTAATCACAGAAACTTATTTTCTATGAAAACATACTTTAGTTTTATACATGTTGTTCAGCCACACCTAGTGACATATGGACATAGATGAACTACCTCTAAATACTAACAATCACCAGAATTGATTAAAATTTATTCTCAGGTTTGCCATCTATTTAAAAATAGCTAAGGGAATCTTCTAAATACCTTAGCACCAGATACACACAAGAGTGATCTGGTTACTACAATCACTGTCATACTACAGATTCATACAAGTTAGAAACCAGTTTTTACAGGATGCTGCATTATGAGCAAAAAAACCCCTACAGCTTTTTTCTAGCATCACATAGAGAGATCTTACATCATTCTGTTGGAGCATACGGTCATATTAGTGGTTGACAACATCAGTGTGCAGCAGGTAAGAATATCTGCTTATGCATTTGAGTCAGCAAAATTCCTACTACTTTGTAACAGTAACATTTGACAGTTAAGAAAGCACGTATTTTTGCTGAAAACTGTATGCATGCAAGGAAGAGTATAGCTGTCTATTAGAGAACCAACATGCACAAACCACAATACATATGCGCGTATTTTTCATTCAAAAATTTTACTAAGCTAGGCAATTACACAAAATCACTTTTAAAGGCTCCACACCAACAAAAAAGCAGTTGCTTCTAGAAATACAAGGATTCAGAGTGAAAGAATTAGAATTCAAAATTTAGAAAATGCAATTAAATTTGAAATTATAAGATGAAAATAAAAATGGAATTACTTAGAAGTTACTCTGACTTTATAATGAAACAACTGCTTCTAAAATGTGTTGTTAACGAAACCTAGTGCTCTTTAAAGTCCTAAAACCATGAAATACAGTACTTCCTGGCATGCCATTTAATCGCTTTAAAAGTTTCAGAAAAAGAAGCCATCATCCATTTCAAATACTCACAGCTTTCTTTCCAAGTTCTGTTTTAGACAGTGTAAGAGCTCCTGCAAGATAACATCCTGGTCCTGCTCCTTTAGGTATTCTATTCAAAGAAAGAAAGTTCCGTGTTAAAACCAGGTTCATTAATGTTCCATGGGGACTACAATAAAGAATCCAAACAGTGAAAGCGCAACACAAGAGGAATTACCAAGTCTAAACAGGTAGACACTATCAAAGTATCATTTTAGTTAGGTGCAGAGGCAGCTGGTTAGATGTAGATGAGAAAAACAGGACTTCAGTAACTTACTTGTCATCAGGCAGAGATGTAACAAAGAATGGCTGACTGTGTTTCGGTGGTAATGTCAAACTGTTGGATTTCTTCTTCCCTAAGAGAGCAAGGCTATGGTTTTCATAAATATCTAAGCTCAAGGTACTAGACAACCTGTGAGAAACAATAAATGGCAGGTCTTTGATGCGATCCAGCTCACTGTTCTGTTCGTGACGAATTTGTAACCGAATAGTGTAATCTCCTTTTTCCAGTTTCACAGAATACTGAAAGAAAGAAGTTCTCATAAATGTCAAGATTAAATACTTGACCATTCACAAAGAAACGAGAAATAAGACTGTCATGTTCTTCTTGATCCATATAGCTCTAGCCATTTAAAATATGCTAGATTGCTTAGTTTTGGAATCTCCTGAAAACAGAGTGCTTTCAAGACTTGATAGCAGCCAAAACACATTTTGGATTGACTGAAAAAAAATTAGGTTTTCAGACCACAAAATAGGCTGACCTAATTTGTTCCTATTCTAACACTGTATTAACTGCTCAAATAATAATCAGAATTCTTGCTAAACTTTCAGTTCAAAACCTCTAGCAGGTTTGCCTTGATCCATTTTCAGTTTACTATGTAACTTTGGGTGCTCTGTGGTTTAGATCACAGGATATCTTCTACCATCTCAAACACTGTACCAGCTTTCACACTGAGGGACCTAGTATTCCTGTGAGAGTTAAGGCTGCAGTTTAAAGCACTGACAGACTCTTTGCTCTGAGCTTTTTATACATTGTTAGAAATATGCAGATAACA
>WAAD01022829.1:4002-78995 GCA_013389945.1 Fregata magnificens
CGGACCCTTCCACGCGCCCCTGGGGTGGGGGCTGCGAGCAGAGCAGCCCCTGGCCGCCCGCGCCCCTCTGTCCTCCCCCAATAAAGGTCCCTGCAGCAGCCGCGTGGTGTGGTGGAGCGGGGCGCTGGCACCCCACGGCCGCCAGACCCACTGCCTGGGGTGGGAGCAGCGTGGCTTCAGCCCCTCGCCCGGTCAGCACCGTGGGGGGATTCACGGGGGTGCAGGATGGAGGTACCGGCCCCCCGGCGTGGAGCTGGGGGTCTGGCCAGCCAGAGGATGCGGTCGGATGGACGCGGCTGCTCGGCAGGGGCTGGTTGGGGAGCAGAGAGGTGGGGTGCTGGGTACAGACCCCCAGTGAGCCCCCAGCTGCTGCCAGCACAGCTCCGCTATCGCAGGGCTCCCCACGAGTCCATCCTGTGGCTGTGGGAGACCGGGGCTGGCCCTGTCCCCATCCCCAGCCCTGGGGTGACGGCACTGCGACTTCTCCATCACAGTCCCCAGCAGCCAGCCCTGCTCCCAGCGATGGCACCGTCCCCACCCTGGCACGTCTTCCCCCCCCCCCGCGCTGCAAATGCCCCAGCACCGGCCCCCCTGCGTGCTGAGCCGGCACCGCTGCGTGCATCGCACCCAGGGAGCCCCAGCCAACAGCAGTGCTCGTTAACAGGCTCTTCTGCCAACACCTTTAATGAAGGCGTGAAACCCCATCCCCGTGAGCCCCCCGCCCGGCCGCGTTGCCCTGGCGCTAATCCCCGGCCCCTCCGGCGCAGATGCCCATTCCCACCGGCAGCAGCTCCGGAGGCCGCCCGGCCCTGCCCCACGCCCGCTCCGGATGCCANAGTGTACCGGGGAATTAGCACCGTGTGTTTGCCTTTCCCGCACACCTCGCCCTCGGCGGCGGCTACCGGCACAGCCGAGGTCGGGGCTGCCCCACGGCACGTTGCCCGTGCCCCTGACGGCGCCCGTCCCTTCGCCCCACGCCGGGGGCGCGGCTCTGCCACGTCCCCCAGTTATTTATGGGCCCCAGGAACCATTTACTGTTTGGTCTCTCCGAGGCTGAGCTCAGCCCGGCTCTCGGCAGGTCCCTCCCCGGTGTCGTGTCCCCGCTGCCTGGGTCCCTTCCCGGCTGTCCTGGAGCCCTTCCCTGGAAGGGATGTGTCTGCATTGCCTGTGACATAAAGGCCAAAAAAGCTTTTTAATGAGTTTAATGATGCCACCTTGCTCCCTGCCCGGGCTGATGCAGCCCTCACCGGTGCCGCCCCGCTCATGCCAGGCTCAGCCCAGCCTTGACTCCATCCACTGGGATTTTCTACATCTTTTTTCTACATTTTTCTACATTTTCCATCATTCACAGGCCGGGTCCTGGGGGGGACGACCCCCAACGCTGGGGGCGGTGGGATGGAGGTTAGCGAGGGGCCATCCCCGTGCAAGGGAACCCCCCGGAAGCTCCTGGGCGGCCTCTGAGCTAAACTGGGGGTTCCCCGTTGGGATCTGCTCCCAGCACCGGGAAAGTGCCGCCCTCCTCCACACGGTGATGGGAATCCCCTGAGGGACCCTGGGGACCCCAACACCCCGCAGGGCTGTAATTCCCTGCAGGGGTCCCGGGGGGGGGGTGTGTGTTACTGAGCAGCCCAGCGGGGCCCCTCCACTGCCGGTACCCCCAGCCCCATTTCCATGTTGCAGACCCTCTATGGGACCCTCTCCTGGCCAGTCGCCCCGGGGCCAAGCCCAGTTCATTGGGACGGCCCCGCAGCGGCAGCACGAGGGGCCCCGCTCCCCACGGCCCTGCCGCTGTGGTGCTCGGTGGCTCCGGTTACCGCAGGCTGGAGCGGGCGCGAGGGGGGACGCAGGCGTCTTCAGTGGCGGGTGATGAATTATGGGGGGAAGTTTCCAGTGGCGGTGCTCAGCCCCGCCAGACATTTACCTCATTAGCCGGGATGAGATCATGCGAGCTGGCCGGCCGCGTCACACACGATTAGTTGGATCGTTACAGCCCGCCTGGAGCGAGGGGCTCCCGCAGCGCTCGGGGGACTCCCAGCCCCGGGGCTGTGGAGGGGCCACTGCCCCCAGCCACCCTGCACCATGCAGCCGTGGTGGCATCACCATGACCCCCCATCCTGAAGAGAGCAGGGCTACGGGAGGGAAGGGCTTTAACCCAGATGTTGCCCCCCAAACGCGGTGGCACTGCTGGGACCTGCCCAAAGGCTTCCTGCCCCTTCGCACTGCCCTCTGCCCCCGGCAGCACCCGGCACCTGGCCCAGAGCAGAGCCTGCCCAGGTGGGTGCCAGTCCAGCACCTCCACCATCTCCCGCTCCAGCTGACTGCCGGCTCCAGCGTGAACTAAGCCCCCCCCAGCTGCGGGCACCCACCAATGCACCAGGCTGCACGGAAGGACCCTGACCGAGGTACATGATGGGGAAAACCCCAAAACCACCAAGTGCCGTGCACGGCATCGTGTGCTGTAGCCATCCACGCGTCCTGCCGAGTTGTGATCACAGACCACCCCTGCTCCCCACCACGTCCCCGCCATTGCAGCGGTTCCGGGAGCTGCACAAGGGCCACCTTCAGCTGGTCCCACTGAAGCGACACTCAGGACACCCGGGAAATGCCCGGTCTGGAGAGAGCGGGGAGCATGGAGCCGTCACCCCAGGCATCCTCAGGCAGCGAGAGCTGCTGACAACGTCCGAGGGGAGGGCAGTAATCCACGTCAAGCCAAAGCTCATGCCAGAAAGGCAGCCGGTCCGGGCCAACCGTGTCGGGGAGGGCAAATCCGTCACTCCAGGCATTGGAAACCTGATTTCCCAGGTTGAACTTGTCTGTCTTTAGCTTCCAGCTACCGGTTCCTGCCCCGACCTCCCGGCGCAGGAGTGAGCACTGCCTCCCTTGCGATACCCCGCGCAGACGGGGCAGTCCCTCGCTGGGAAGTGTTACCCCCAGCGTGCAGTAATTTTGTTGGCTCCTACACCTTCTCTGTGTTTATAATGACCTTCTCAAGTAACAGGATCATTTCCAGCCGCTGCATCCATCCCGAAGGCAGGGCACGATGCTCCCTCGTCCTTCCCGCCATGTGCCCATGCGGAGCAGCTTGTGTGGCTGGCCCTGCCGTGCGCTCCGTCCCGTGCCGGTATGTCTTCCATCCCGCGGGACTCTCCACCTCCCCATTCCTGGCACCCCACGGCGGACGTCACCGTGGCTCCCTCAGCGTCCCTGCGCCCCTGGTCCGTCCATTGGTGTGGCCACACGTGGAAGTGCTGCGTAGCGCGGCCTGAGCCCCGGTCCCTGCAGGGCACACCTCCGTGCGGACACTCTCATTCAACCCATTTTTAATAGCTTAATTACGCCTGGGCTGTTGAAGGAAGTTGCGTTCTGCTTTTTGCCGGACACGTGACTCTTGATCGAGCACTCCCGCACACCACAGAAGCGGGTGCTGATACTGCCACGCAGAGCTGAGGGGTCCTCGCACGTCGCCCCTCTGTCACCGCAGCAGTGAAGGGCGGCAGAGCCACGGGGTCGGCGCTGGGAGCGGGCCAGGGCCCTCGGCCGCAACACGGGCTGAGCTCACGGCACCACAGACCTGCAAATCACACGAGTTTGGGGAAAGGCACACGCGGGTCTCGTCTGGACCGCGACATCCTCCTCTCGACGTAGTAATTCCCATCTTCTGGCACAGCTCTTGCTCCTGAAGATGAACCCAGCGTTGGCAGAGCAGACGTCCACAGGGGTGACAAGTTCGGTCGTGTGGGGCGGACAACCTGGGGGCAACAACCGACAAACCAAACCCAAAGGCAGGACTTGGAGAAAGTCGGAAGCGGAGCGATTTCAAGTGCTGACGGAGAGGAGGAGCAAGGGCAAACGTCTGGCGTAAATGGCAGGGAGGGAAGGAGGGAGATGGGTGTCCCGGGGAAAGGGGGGCTGGCACAGCGGCTGCGGGAGCGGGACGTGTCCCCTCTCCCCCGGGAGAGGTGGCAGTGGGCCTGAACGCAGGACAAGCCACCACCGTTCAGAGGGGACACCACCTCTGAGCAGGCCAAGTCAGGCCAGGCTCAGCTGGAGAGGGGGGTCCGGTGCCGAATGTCCCCCGCCCCATGGGATGGACGTTGCCGTGCAGGGACATCCCTGCCCTGCAGCTCAAAGGGCAACGGCAGAGCGGGTCACCCTGCCAGCCCCGGAGCAGGCAGCACGTTCACGTGGGCAGGAGATGTTCAACGCCACGAACAAGTAACCTGACTAAATCGGAGACGGTACTGCATCAAGATACGCTGGCCCCAATGACATGTCATCGTGTCCCCTTCCCTGGATCAGACCCCAAAAAGTAGAGGGGTCAGAGTGACAACTTGGCCCCAAACCTGCTTTGGTGCCTCACTGCCGAGGGAAGGACAGCGGGGACTTCACCTACGAGCCGTGCCTGGGGCTCTGCACCACCCACACCAGGTCCCCGACGGTGCGTTTCAGGGTGCGCGTGACACCCGTGGGACTCCAGCACGCCCGTCCCCCTGGGCGGGCGGGGAGTTCCAGACATGAGGCACTGCATCGTGGAGAAGGTCACGGTAACCGGTTGATGCAGCACGACAGGAGGGCAGCAACCCACGACGGATCTCGGCTAGACCGGCTCCTGGACGCTGCCACCGCTGCCCTCGAAGACTGAGCCCAGGCAGCAGAGGTGGCGCCGCGGCGGGTACCGGCTTCTCCTGACGTCCAACCTGGAGCACGGCTGCGGTCGAACCCCAATGCCAAGAGGCCTCCGTGCCTTCGAGGTGACCGAGCAGCACGTGCGACCACCCCAGAGTGGAGGAGAGCTGGATGGGGGGAGGTTCGAATGCTCTGAACGTAACGACGAAGATTTTTTTGTTGTTCTTATATTAAAAAAAAGCATCCCTAAAGGTGTGCACAGTGTCCACCGCGACTCCGGCGCCTCTGTGTGGGCCCCGCTGCAATCTCCTCCTCTGAAACATCCTGGAAAACTCAGCCGCGGAGCCCAGCCTGGGATTTAGGCAAGGGAGCCACAGCACAGGACTCAAACACGCGCACACACAGTGTTGGCTGCCACGGGAGAAGCACGGTAACACCTCCAGCTCCTGCACGGGCGATGCCGGAGCAGGCACCGGCACCGGGATCCTCGCCCTACAGCGCAGGGTGTCCAGGGGCAGGAAGGGCAATTCCTGGGCCTTTATCCCATCCGCTTCCCGAACAGATGACAAAAATAAAGCTTTCAACCATAGAAAAGCCACCAGGTGACAGACCATTTGTTTTATATATATTTGTATGTATATATATAGAGAGATATTTATATATATATAGATAGAAGTGGGTTCTTCTTCTCTCATGTAAAAATTCAAAATACAGTTTTTACTATTAACAATCTGAAGTGTAAATGTACAAATTTTTACTGCTAAGCAAAAGGAAAACAAAACCAAAGGAACAAATAAAAAGAAACACACAGAGCAAGAGGAAATAAAAAGAGAAGATAAAGCCGGGCTTCGGGGCGCCCCGGGGCACACGCACACACGGAGACCCTTGGGGATCAGACCGCAAGGCAGAGACCACAACGGGATCCAACCCACCGGCGCCAGATTGGCAAACTTTTATTTCTCTTTTAAAAACCATCGCATCCGCCTCTCCGGGGGCGAGGAGGGAAGGGGACAGGGGTGGAGGGGGAACTCCCTTCCTCAGAAAAGCTACCCCGTCTGCACACCCGGCGAGCGCCCCGCTTCCCGGCCGGGAGGNAGGAGCGCTGGGTGGCTAGAATCTAAAGCAGATTTCAAAACACCTCATTAAGCACACACACAAATGAAATCCTCACAGTGCCGGGGGAAGCAAACATGAACCAGAGGGTGTTTAGAGCTTTCAATGTCTGTGCAAAGCGAGGAGGCTGACGGCTGGATTTCCCTTTAGTGCGTATTCTTTCTCTTCGTCTCTTTCACCCTGCCCTGGGCCTTAGGATATCGCAGGGTCCTTGGGTTTGGACTGCTCAGTCCCTGACAAGAGGGAGATGGTGGGATCTTCTGAGTACTCATCGCCGTCCGTGAAATACGGCCCTTCCCCCAGCTCGAAGAATATTGGCAGGTCTCCACTCCCCATGTCGACAGCGCTCGAGTCCACCAGGAAGAGGGGCTGGGCGGTGTAGTGCACCAGCTGCTTTCCTGCAAAGAGAGAGTTTGCACGAGGGTAGCACCTTTCGGGAGGAGTGCAACGGGGCTGGGCAGGAGGGCCAGCTAACCGAACGCCGGGCAGAGCAACAAGAGCGACAAGGTTTTGCTCTTGAAACTGCCAACATGGACCGCTTCCTCACTGCTTGCAAGAAGAAGTGCTCCTCGCCACTCGAGCGATGAAACACCGGGGCTTGGGCAAGGCCTTTTGGCACATCGGCAAGGAACGAGAACTTGACCTTAGCAGGGTTCCAGCCCACTCTCCGGGACATGCAGTGAGGGATCGGGGGCTTTTCTGTGCCGCCGTGGACACGCTGACAGCACAGGGAAAGTGCCCTGACCAGGCTGTGAGGTGCAGAGCCCGCAGCTGGGGGCTGGCGTGGCTGCCGTGAAGGAAGAGCAGCACCATGACAGGCCACGCGATTCCATGCAGACAGAAATCCCACGAGGGTTGGGGCTGGCAGGGACCTCGAGCGCGTCTGCTCAGGCAGGGTCAGCCGGAGCAGGCTGCCCAGGACCGTGTCGGAACACTGCCGAGGGTGGAGGCTCCCCAGCCTCTCTGGGCAGCCTGTGCCAGAGCTTGACCACCCTCACGGTAAAAAAGCGCTTTCTTGTGTTCCGATGGAATTTCATGTGTTTCCGTTTGTGCCGTGGCCTCTTGCCCTGTCCCTGGGCACCGCTGAGGAGAGCCTGGCTTCATCCCCTCCCACCAAGGATTCGTACATATAGCTAAGATCCCCCTCCATACTTTCTCTTTTCCATGCCCAACAGACTCATCTCTCTCAGCCAAACATGCTTTTTGGGAGGAGAAACGATTTTGCCACAGCCTCACTTCTCGTGCTACTGAGTCACCAAACGCCGAGACGGCTGCCTGGTACCTGTGTCTGCTGTGCTGGCCTCCGTCTCAGTCGGTTTCTGCTGTTCCTGGGACGAAAGGAGATCCTGAATCTGCAGGGAGAAAGGCTGGGTCAGTAAGTGCACTGCACGGGTCAGCTGTGCGTGGGTCCTCTCTGTGCCCGCCTCGGGACTGACCCAACACACGCACTGCACAAAGAAAGCCGTGATTTACAGTCTCGAAGCCACACCGAGGCAGAGAGAGACATCCTCAGAGGTTTACAAGGCTGTCACTGAGCCCGCATGGACCCAGATGCAGCCTGTGCGGAGCGCTCCAGCTCCCAGGTCGCATGCGTGGCCGGTTCAGGCAGCACACGACTCCCCGGGCCAAACCTGGTTTCACAGATCCTCCCTCCTATACGCAAAGGTCTTGCTCTGCAACGCTCCCTTTGATCACAGCATGAAGCTTTTCTGCATCTCGGTATCTAAAATCCCGGGGAAAGCCTTCAGGACACGTTTATAATGACTCATTTTATTTTTAAATTTATTTTTATTTATTGAGAGTCTTATTGCAACTAAAGCATCTGAGAGCTGCAGGTCCCAGCAAGCTGCCAGAGCGACCCATGCTGTGGCTGAGGACAGGATCCCCTTTCACACCCGTCCCACAGGCATGACTGGGCTGGAAAGGCTGAGAAGCGAGCGTCAAAGGGAGAAAAACTCTGGAAGCGGGAGAAACGGCTCTGCCCACCTGAGAAGCTCCGCTCACTGCAAAGCCCTGCCAACCCGCAGAGCTAACGTCGTCTGGGGAACACGGCGTTGAGCCGGCTAATCCCACACCGCTGAGCAGGATTCTCCGCCGGTGCCGCTGGGAGGACAACGCTTGAGCAGACTCTTCTGCAGGATCACTTTCCCTCTCTGGATTTACAGTCAGCTAATAATCCCGTGGCTACTTATTGCAGCAACTGCTGCCATGGAAAAGTCACCTTAGCAAGTATTTAAATGTGTACCCGGCACTTTTTGTTACCACTAAGCAGCTGGCACTAAGTGAAAGCAGACCGCTTGTGAGCACACAGGTCTTCACAGACCGTCTGGCCACAACTGAGGAACCCTGCAGCTCAACCGACAGCCAGCACAGGGAATTTTGTAGTGTGAAGGCTGGGTGAAGACAAAGCCCAACAAAACACTCCTCCCAACGTTACAGAGGACAAGAGAAAAATAATACACAAGTGACCTTGATCCAAACGCTACCTGAGCTGAAGTGCTCAGCTGTGAATTTCAAAGGACACCACTTAAGACTCCTTTAGTAAATCCTGCTTCCAGATTTTCTACGGTGTAACTCTCAGCTCAACGACGTGAAGTAATTCGTTTCTGAATTACTGAATCTTCACCGTTCACGTTCTTCTCCCAAATCCCACTAATCCCTTGCCCTGCTCTCCCTGCCCAGCCGGCCCCAGCCCCAGCTGCTGCAGCAGAGCCTCCGGTCAGTAGGAAACTCGGTGAAATGACTCATGGGGCAGGTATTTGTCTGCACATGTGTAAAACAGTACTCTGCACCTTTGCGCTTCCCCCTACAGCCCTTCTTCCCTGCAAATATCCCAAGAACTTGGCCAGCCATCGGGTGCCTGCGTCACGCCATTGGGCAGTAGGAAGAAGCAGAAAGGTAGAGAGATGTCCAGTGAGAGACAGGCACCGGAGACGCTGCAGAATTATTAACTGCGAACTCCGGTTCTGTATTGTACCCCACATCCCAGGCGCACTCTAGTGCAGGGTAAGGTGCACCCCAAAAGAGCTCGTGGGAATCGTTTTGCTTAGGGAAAAGCCACAAGGTCTCTAAAGGTGTACTTTGGAGAGGGGCATGGTGCTGTCCGTGCTCTCCCTGCTCCATAACACCGGCATTAACACCTTCTTCACAGCCATCCCAGGAGCATACGTTGCATCACCTGTGGGCCCACAAGGTCCCCAGCAAGGAGACTAAATTTGGGCTTTCCTGTTTTGCAAAAACTTTCAAGATGTTTCCTGTTCTGCACTGGGGGAAAAAACACAAGATCCCTTTGTGCTTTTTCAGATTAAAAAAAAAAAAGAAGTGAGGAGGGAGGAAGGGGTTAGAGACTAGCTGAGGGTCTCCTGCTCGCTGTATCAGCTGGACCAGGAGTCACCTGCTTGGTCTGACCTGGACCAGACTCGCCCTCCTGCACTCAGGGCAGCATCCAGGCTGCGGTTTATCTTGGTCTCCCTCTCAGTTTTTCTCACAGAGTTCTTCCATTTCGTGCAAATACCGATACGCGTCCCGGGGCAGAGAAAGGCCAGTGCTGCAGCCCTGGAGCTGGAGCGTGCACGGAGCTGGCACAACACCGGGGCTCCAGACGCGGCTCTGAACCAGGGCAGGGAGAAGGACTTGGCTCTGCCCCAGCCCGGGAGCACTCCAGTCATCAGGCTACTGGCTACTCTGAGGGTCTGGGACCCTCCGGTTTTGACCGTAACGTCCACCCCGCTGCTCCAAGCGCCTTCTCACTGCAGCCATGAAACGCTGTGCTTGAATAATCATCGTTATCTAATGAAAAATCATTTTATCGGGCAACGCTGGCTCTTGCAAGGAGAGCCTGTATTAGCGCCTTGCACGGCATTCAGCGCTGATGATACGCAAGTAAATAGAACAAATAACAGAGCACATGACGGAGTTTGCCTTGAGAAAACCTCCTGACAATTTAAGAAAGTCAAAAGGAGGGTTTATGGAAACCACATGCAGCTCTCCAGGCTTCAGTGCACTTCCACGTTCAGGGGGCAGAGCTCACATGAGAGATGGAAGTCTCAGCACCTAATTAACCGAGTATGAATGATGGAGTAGCCCTGCTCTCTGTATGAGCTGCTCAGAGAAAGCCGCAGTGCTAATTGAATTATTTCCCCCCGGTGGCTCCCCAAGCCTGCACAGGGCTCCGCGTTCCTCCTCTCTCCCACATCCCCTCCCTTCGGGCCGGGGCTGGCCTGGACACTCTTCAGAGCCTGTCAGAGCCTTCCTTTAATCACACGGAGAGGCTGCTGCAGAACAGCAGGACACACTTCATTCTGGCAGCTGTGTGTGCATGGAGGGATTTTTAACAGCTACTCACACTGGCAAGGCTGCTGTCCAGGTCGGGAAGGTTCATGTCTGTAACCGTCATTGAAGGGCTAAACAGCTGCCAAAGGAAAGAATGATTAGTGTAGGGAAAGAAAGCAAACCCAGGCGTGCTGTGGAAATTCATGGTTGAAGCTACCGTGGTCCATCTGCCACCGCAAGCCACACGCACATGGTACTGCGAGACGCAGCTGGGGCCCGGCTCCTGGAAGGACAGGCAGGAGGGAGGAGATACTCACATCTAACAGCGCGCTTGTGTCTACGCTGAAGCCGTGTGTGGTCAGCATCGTCTGAAGGTTATCCAGGTTGGAATCGATGGTGTCCAGATGGTCATTGAGCTCATTCCTGTGCAAAAGAAAGAGGAGCGCAGGCGATCAATGCTGAGAAGCCTCTCCCAGGTCCTGGGCTACTAAGGGGACTTTATCCACCCAAGGACTGCAACCCTCCTACAACCCGAGCAGGAGAGTGGGGCTGGGATTCCTGGCTCTGCACGGACGCCAGCTCCAGCTGCCAGCGAGCTCAGGTGTTCTGCTCTAACACTGCAGCGACGCTCTCTCCCCCTCTCCACCTGGTCCTCTGGCCTGAGCCCGGAGACGCCGCCAGGACTCCTCCTCCCAAGAGGCCCGAGGGTGAGCAACCCAGACGAATGAGACACAGTGAATTTCTTACGAACCCCAGGATTTCGGCAAGCCATTTAGGCTCTGTGGTTAGGGGGCTTGGTAGCCGCCAACCACCATGGGCGGCAGGGATCTCGGTGCAGCTGTGTCCAAACAGCAAGTAGCCTTGGTCCTTCAGTCCAAACGCAAGGACCGCCTCTGCTTGTCACATCCCGGTTGTGGACACATGACAAAGAAAGGGTAACAAACCTTCTTCCCTGCAGCAACTTGCTTTGGGGGAAAAGTTTCAGAGGGACCACCGCTGGCCAGAAAAAACCTTCACGTCTGAACTGGCAACGGGGAAAACATTATTTGTTCATTGGGAGATGCAGTTTCTAGTAACAATGGAGAGAACTAAAGCTGCTTCCGTGTACCCGGGGAAACAAACCTTCCCACTGCATCCCGACCTGCGCACGTCCCTGCACGGCTCCTGGCAGCATCAGAGAGCGTATATCTACGTGGCGGGGCACGGGGGGAGAAGCACCAAGCGCCCACATAAATCACAGCTCACTTGCTGGCAAACAGCAAGTCCGGGATGAGGACTAGCAGTGTAACTCATCTCAGCCAGCTTTGCCACCGAAGGCTGGTATCTTGTCAAAGGCAGGCTCCCTCTATAGCCACCTGGAACCCGGACACTGTGCTGGGATGGACGGCACTGAGGTGCCAACCCCGCAAGCCAGGCCGTAAGACAAACCAGGCCAGCTCCGAGGACGTGGCTCGTTCCCTCCTACAGAGCTCTGGGATAACTTTGCAGACCAAGGTGGATGGCAGAGCATGAGCAATCCTGGCAAAGATTGCTCTTAACTGACTTAGACCTCGGGCTGTGAGACCGAGCTCCAGAGAATGGTCATCTGGATCACAGAAGGACAGCAAGGGCTGCAGAGGCGATGGCGAGGTGGGGAACTGACCCCACACCCTCTTATTCCACCTCTAGCTCTATGGTGCTCGTGGTGTTTATGTTCATGATGCTTCGGAGTAACAGAAGAAAAGTGGATGACATAAACCTCATGGTGCTACCACAAAGCCTACAAGAAGAGCACTCGTGGGAAAAACAGTCATGTTTGTTAGCAGCCTGGGGTCTGACCCATGAAAAGCCCCCGAATTTGGCAACGTTAGCGGTAGCAGGTTCAGTTTATTGCACAGTCGTCAGTTCTGGCGTGGCCTCGTGTTCGACCGCCACGTTCTCTGTCCCAGAAAGGCTCTTTTTGGCTACTGAAGGTGCCCACGAGGGACCAGTGGTGTAGGTCCCGTACCGGGAGACCCCGAACTGGCAGGTGAAGAGGAAGATGTCAGAGAGGCACAGGCAGACGTGCACAAGCACAAGGCAAACAGTGAAGCTGCAGTTTTCAGTCTCGCATGAATCAGAAAAATGCCAGGAAACTGCTTCTCTTCTTGGAGAGTCTGTACCTGCTGTGGAGTTTGTCCCCCCAACTACCACTGCCACCAGCACCCCGCAGAGGAGCATTTCTGCGACGATCCCTTTGGGAGACTGACCATCCCCAAGCCCGCGCAGTGCTGCAAACACCCGACTGCGGGGGTACGGACTCAGCCACAGCACGGGCAGTTCCAGCTCCCCGGCTGGCTCAGCTGCCCACGGGCCAGCGCACCTCGCATGAACCTCCGCAGCTTGCCACTCCGGAGCTTTTACATTCTCCTCATCCTACAGCAGCACCACGAAGATTACAAAATCAAGTCTATTTTGCCATTGCTGCAGAAAACAAAAAGAGGCCGCAAGGTCACATCGCAGCTCAGAAAGCCTAGCAGCAGGAACGAGCATCCTGCCAGAAAAACAAATATCCTCATTCTGGGAATACTGTGCTTGGGGCCACAGGGAAGCTGGCTGCAGACACAGCCCATGAACACATTCCTGCCTTACCTCTCCCGTGCGTGCAAGCGGGAGCTGCAGAGTATCTGCAACTCTTTTTCAGAACTAAGATCCACAAACATACTGCAAATAAATTACTTATCCAAGTTTGTGCTGTTAAATGACTTCCGAAGTCCTCGCTGCACAGCACTTGAAATGCTCTGACGGATTTAAGATGCTTTCAGCAATCCCACAGTGAGGAACATCCAGCAGTGTGGAATGGACCAGTCCCAGCCAAGGTGTCATCAGAAACCCCACGTGTGACAAGCTGGTCCTTCCACCCCCAAGGGGATGGAGTCCAAGCAGGGGTACGATCCAGATCACGCAAAAAGTGACACTGGGATTAGACTACTAACAAACTCCAGACCTTCGAAGCAAGTCTCCCCGTTTCTTTGCAGAAGGAGAGAAGGGGCCCCTGAACCACTGTTTTTGATGTTGAACTGGAAATTGTAGTTGCTGTCTGGCTCCCAGCACTGCTGGCAGGTAACTCTCCCCGCGGGTCCTGCTCTGCTGTGCTGAGCTACATCCGACATCAGGCTAGGTTTGCCATCAAAAAGTGCTCACAGCGCAGGGAAGAAAGAGGGAGTGCGATTCTCTGGAGCAACACGGTTTTCCTTAACTTTCCAAGTGTGTTGTGGGTTGAAGCAAGAGGAGCCAGTGTCTCCAGGAGAGATAAGAGGTTGCTGCACAAGGCACTGAGATGCAGATGCAGGGGGCTGAGGGCTCCCTAAGGTCTGTGCCCGTGCCCCTAAAGCCCGACGGCCCCGAAGGAGCAGTCCGAGCCAAGCGTGCTGAGGAAGGAGGCCAGGAGCTCTCCGTTCCCCCGAGACAGGCCAGGCTCTGAAGGCGAGGAGACCATCTCCAGTGCTGAGAGATCAACACCGTCTCTTCAAAGCTGATACTCCAGCAAAAGGCCTTCCCGATGCCTGCAGCTCACGGAAGAGCAGGGCACACTTTCTGGGAATGGAGGAGCCAGCAGCAGCACGTGCTGCATCATCTGCCATCCCCGCAGCACCGGGCCGCATCAACCGGGGGAAGAGACAGGGAGCTCCGACACGAGGGTCCCACCAAATCGCTGTGTCCCATGTAACCTGCCTCAGGCCCTGCAAACTAATGGCAGAACCCCTGGCAAATGCGACGGACGCAGGGTTGATGGTACAGGACTGGTGATGCTGACACAGAAGAGCTTTGCCTGTCCCCAGGTACGTGGGTGTGCAGGGAAAGGGGGACTGGAAAGATTTTGGAGGTAAAGAATAACCCTGCCCTAAGCGCACGCCCTGGCTCTGCTTGCCCCGTCACACCGACCATCCCCACGCTCAGCACACCTTCGTGGCAAGCTCCCCGGGTCTCGCTCCGCTTTCTGGCTGCCAACCACCTCACAACAACAAACCCCAGCTACGCAGCGTGCCTCGCTCCAGCGCCGCTTCCTCGGCTCCCGGGGCAGCCCCGCAGAGCACGGGCTCTCGCGAGACCCTCGCCGTCTGAGTTTCCATCTGATGAAGTGATGAAAGTCAGCCTGCGTGGTGTGGTCTCGCTCTGTGTGGGCTGTTTTACAGTCTGAGAAGTAACTATGTAAAAATAGCACCTTCTTACTCAACGGATCTGCTCTCCGTGGCTCTGCCTCTCTTCCCCAGCAGAAAGATGTGCTTAATACCGATGCCATTGTGGCCCTGGACACCGGGCGAGCGAGCCAGGGCACGCTGTGCCAAATCCACTGCCACGGAAGCCCCGACCGGGCGATCCTTGTTATGACTGATGGAGGCAGCAGAAAGCATACGACCTGCCTCTCCCTCCGCTGGGAACCAGCTGAGCTGGCAGTCAGGAACAGCAGCTATTTATTGGGGAAAAGGCACGTTTTGATATGGACGCTGATGAGAGAACTCCATCTGCCAGTCCCTTGCGCTGCCTCCAGCACTGCCTGCTGCTGCCCCTGCACGTGCGTTACGGCAATGCAGCTGCCCGCAAGCCCAGCCAGTGCCCAGCACCACTGCCAGGGTGATCCACGGCCACGAGGAGAACACCCTTCCCAGGAAGGACCTGGAGCTCCTGAGCTCCAGCGCACGGTTCTCAAATCTCCATCGGGCACAGTCAGTGCTTGAGTAGGGAGCAGCTCCCAGCGTCACCAGCCTGGCTCCGCTCCCTAGCAGAGCCGCCCGTCCCTTCTGATCTTTAACCCTACCAAGTCCAGGCTGCTGGCTCTTTCCCAGAAACAACGGACCGGGCACCAGACACTTGTAGGTGACAAGCCACCCCCAGTCCTCCGAATCTGAAGCACTGAAGGTGTACAGAGCTGTTTTTTCTTCTCTGTATTGCCTTCCTTTTCAAATGTTCCATTTTCTAAAAGCAAGAAGACAGAGCAGCTTTGCAATGATGATCACATCTACGTAGGGAAAAAGCAGTCTGCTGGACCCTGCCCTCTCCCCAGGCCATTCATGTTGCTGTCTGTACCTAGGAAATGGGCTCGGGGTGTAGGGCAGCAGGGCCCAGGTCCCACCGGCCTGCAAACAATAACCAGAGCAGTAAGCAACGCTTCCTGCAATGACCACCTCTGACACGGCCCTTGAGGGGGAGGCGAGACACCCATTTAGAAATGCATTTTAGCTCAAGACATATTACATTTGTCTTTTGCATTATTCTGTACATTAGCTAAAAGCATGCAAGGGCAATACTTCAGACAGTTTTTCCTAGGCTTCTGTGGGAGACAGGATACTGGCCTAGATGGATTTTGTCCTGATCTGGGATGTTTTTTATTAGGGAAGAGCTTTATTAGAACAGCATCTTGGTGCGCAGTCAGGTTTGCAGTGGGAAGTTTCATTGTTCTGTCATTATCATAAAAACGGAAAATGCATCAGAAAAGTCATTTCAGCCCTGAGCTCCCATCGCTTTCCAACGCAACACTTTGTTACTGAGGTGTGCGAATTTTGTGCTGGCAAGAGATATCAAACCAGCAGCTCTCAGGGCTGAACTTTCCATTCATCAAAACCAGGTACAGCATGGACAACAGCAGAGCAGACCTCCCTCCCTTCCCTGCCAAGACCACCTAAAAGGATGAGAAGCAGTTTAGCCTCCGCTGGCCACTCAGTATTTTCAGTTGCTGTGTTGAGTTGGCCAAGAAGCCTGCCACTCCGTGCCAATTTTTAGAGTGAGCTTTTTCCTTGTTGATATACTACCTAAAATGCCAGGAAAGCTGACTTCAGTGCACTGACAGCTCCCTGCTTAGCGCAGTGTTCCCCTGCTCTCTTGCCCAGAACTGCAATGCTTGGGGACAGCAGCTATTGAAATGCTAACCCTTGCTGTGATCTGCAATGAAGTGAGGAAGAGGAAGAACTGGGGCAAAGACGAGTGACCTCTGACATCTGCGAAGTGCGAGTCAAACTGAAAAATACAAACAGAAGAGGATACTAGATTCAAAAGACTCACAATCAGGCACTTTCAGGAATGAAATGTTTGTTATGTTCAAAGGTAAGAACAGTTAATCGACCATGCTCCTGCACTTTAAGCGGCGTGGTATGCACCGCGCTGCAGTCACGGCACTGCAGCGCTTTCGAAGCGGGCAAGCAGTTTCAGGCCGGCAGAATTGTGATTAACAACAAAAAACAAACGTGAAAACAACCAGTCCTGCAAAAGCGAGTGAAGGCAGCACAGGTTCGTTACAGCATAGCCAAGCTCAGTTAGAAGTGTCTCAGCAAGACAAGCTACTTCTGATGTGGGTCTCCTTATATTAACTTCTGCAGGGTGGGACTGAGCCGGGGACCATAGTCGCCGTCACCTCTAACAGGGTGCCGAAGCTCTGGGAGAACACGGGCGCTGGCACACAATGCTCTGTTTAGACAGACAGTGACCTGCTGCTCTATGGAATATATACGTTATGTTAATAATGTAGGTGTCAATGTTTTTCAGCATGTAGCGGGCTTTGGCTCTTGTAAAGCGGCTCCTGTAGGTCCCCGGCTGGACGGCGGATAACGTTTGGGCAACACTGTCAAGCGTTTCCATGCAAACATTCCCTTTTATTGCCTGAATCTCGGTACCGTCACCTGCTGCTAAAATGCTGTGGGTCACACAGAGGTAATTCTCAGTTCAAATGAAATTCCCTTGGACAAAGGATGCCTTGTAGACTAAATAACAGCCCGCGTGGCTCACAAAGAGGCACTGCATGCCATGACCTGCAGTCTTACGGGCTGCTCTTCTCCAATAAATTTGAGAACAACTGAAACACACTTCACGTGATGAAAAACAGACATCGCTGAGACTCCTTGGCAGGCTGTCAGTGCCTGGGTCAAGCGAGCGGCATTTGGGCACCCCTGCTATTCTGTGAAGTCACCTACCATCAGTAAACACTTCCCTTATTAGCTGCCTCTCAATACAACGAGCAAACTCCTGGGAATTTAACAAAAGCCTCAGAGAAAGGGCGCTGCACAGCGTCAGGTCCTCGGTGCAGCGCACGCAGCGCACCAGGACACACAGCTTGTCTGGTCCCACAGCCTGAGGAGCGAGCACCGAGCGGTGAGCTCTGACCGCGGGATGGGGCAGACGGAGAGGCTGCGTGCCTTGGCACGGGGCGCTGAGAAGACTCTGAAGCGGGGATGTGCGCTGCCCATCTACAACAGCTCATTGCCAGCATTTCCATTAGCAAGTCATCCTTTCTGCCTGTTCAGTACCTCAGGGCAACTCACGCTCTGGTCATTCCACTTCCCACCGCGTACCTACGACTGCCGGTCAGCTTCCGCTCCACTCAAGTGGATGCGGAGTAGCTCCAGGGACATCGGGAAAGGAGCCGAGGCCTGGGCACGCTGGGAATACTGACCTCCTTCTCTGAGTTTATATGCCTCTGACATAGTAGGACACATGGAGTTCAGTAACCCCAGCGAAAGAACTGCACGCGGAGATGCTGAGGCACAAAGCTAATACCACCCAAACCCAGAGAGGAGCGGAGGCCGGGGATTCCCTTTGTTATTTACACTTTGCCTTCAAACTCCCTGGGGCAGGGACAGGTTTTCTGTTCGACGGTTACGCTCTGCCTAGCGCTGCGTGCCGTGGGGTCCACCACAGTACGCTACAACTCTTCTTTTACAAACTCATGTGGCAAACAGGCTAGGAGCGGAGAGATGGACACAGGACTACTGCGTGGCTGGGAATCCTTACTGGCCAGATTCCTTCCTTCTGGAATGCCCTCTAAAGGAACTGCGAGTAGATGAGAGAAGCACAGCGTTGCTTGCAAAATGCAGGAGTAAGAGAGCACCAAAAGAAGAGGAAGCACAAGCCCTTTCTTTTAAATGGCTCTAAGAAGCTTTCTAAGAGGAAGCGTGGAGCTCAGTCTCCGCAGGGGCAGGGGGCAAATGTTTTCGGTGTCCTTTGCCTGCTCCTGCACAGCCTGCGAGAGTCCTTAGTAATTCAGAAACACTCTCGGCAGCACTTTTTTTTTCATTTTTATTACCTTTTAAATGGCCAGTTTCAGCTTCTGATGAGCTGTACAATAAATTCTGTCTCTTTTTAAGGACAGCGGGTATCAGTGAGACGGATTGCAGCGCCCTGGACAGGTCTATAAATAGGTGAAGTTACAGACAAACATCTCCTCCAAGGCCAAGAGGAGGGAGTGAGCAGGCATCTCCTGACTCTGCGTGACTCTGAGGTGTAAAGACAGCAAACCCTGCTCCATTGCGCTGCCAACAGGCTACAGACCCTGCTGTGGTGGGACAGCCTTCAGCTGTCTGTACTCACTGTGTAATGCTAAAGGAAGAGGGCTTCTTCCACAGGTTTTGTCCCTTCTCCATCTAGAGCTATGACACTACAGCTCTGAAAAGTGATAGCTAACATAGGATTAATTAGAAGGGAAGTGCACGTCGCACTGTCATCACCTGGGGTACGTGAGTCCACAGCAGCCTTCTGGCTAAAGGAGCTCTCTGCTGCTGTCCAGGACCCTGAAACTAATCTTGTCTTCTCCAAATTGCTTTTATACTTCAAGGAGAGAAAGTCTGTCCTGGCATTCAGAGGGGAGACCTTAACTCTGATACTCTGTTTTCCCCAGAACACAGGGAGAACGGGAAGCGGCCAAGATCTGAGAAGTGGCTGAGATCTCAGTATGGTCAAGGGAGAAGTTCCTGGCAGTTTGATAAGGACAAACAACTTTCTTGTTTTTCATCCCAACACTTGCAGTTGCATCTGTGAGCACTGTGTGGTGATAAAAGACATAAGACTACACATCTGATCCCTAATAAAAAGCTACCTATCAACTTTCAGCCTGCCACCGAGTCCAGCCTAAGTTTGATGCAAGCTGTGTTCTAATAAGTAAAGAGGCTGAGTGGGAGAATCTATTCACCATGTCTAGACTTAGACGGGCAAATGACAGCTTAATGCAAAGCTTCCCCCCTTATTAATTTGGAGGGCAGCTGGGACAGGCAAAAGCAGAGGACAGCGTAGGGACAGCGCTGTAGTGCACACTCTCAGAGCAGGCTCACGGAGAAATGCTGCCCACAGCGGTTCCAAGTCTCACCTACAGGTAAACCCACTGGCGTTAAAGCTTCTAGCAAGCAGTGCTAGAAGCCGCCTGCCCTGTGTGCCTGTCAGCTGCCTTTGGACTGCAAACACAATGCAAAAGCTTTTATACCGTGAGGATGTGCCGCACCCGAGATGAAACAGTTGACCTGACGCTGACTCGTTCCTACGCCGGAGGAGCAGGCAGTTTGAACAAGCCCTTATTTAGCAGAGTGATTTTTTTACCCGTTCTTATTTTGGCATCCCACGTGGCCCCTTGCAGCAGAGTGTTGGGTCCCCACACAGGGGGTTTGATTCTGTGTGTGGGGTCAGGCAGTGGGATATACTGATTGCTCCAAGCAGAACAGGAATGGGAGAACAAAATATCTACCCTGGCAGTTGCAGGAAGGGCTGCGGTCAGAGCCACAGGCGAGCTCCGTGGACAAATGACCACATTTGCTTCCAAAGCTGGCTGGAAGCCCAGGTTGCTAGCATCTTTACAGCTTAACAGTACAGAGCGGTGGGATGGCTGGCAAGACCTGAGCTGGGCCGGTCTCAGCACGGCACTTACTTGTCGAGGCAGGCAACGCTGAGGCACTTTTCCTGGGGCTGAGGCTGTGTGGTGCTGTCGCTGGCTGCAGCGGTCGTAGTGCCGGGTTCATTCTCCTGCAGGATGGAGTCGATGAACGTGGAGGGGGACAGAGGAGTTTCAACAGCAGGAGGGTTCCCTGGGCTGGCCTCCTCTATCTGGGGGCTGTGGGTGGGACTAGGGGGTTCTTCCTTGATACGGACCACAGGACTACTCCTGAGAGAAACAGAAAGAAAATTGGTAAAGATCTCACACTAACACATTCTTGATTTCTAAGATCTGCTTCCACACAATAGGGCGAAAAATCCTCATGAGTGCTGCTGCCTTTCCACGTCCAAAGCCTCCAGAGTCAGCTACAAAGATGAGGTTGAACGAGTACCTAAATATTTCTTCTCTGATTCTGATCCTGATCAGCTCCCCTGACACATCAATGTCTTGTGCTGTTACTGCAATCTCAGCGTATTTCTTGTGGCTACAGGTTTGTGAGGCCGCTCAGTCCAGGACCTGCCATGCAGTCAGCTCTGTATAGGTAAAGTTATTGGAAGGAGGGTGTGACTTTTCTTTAACAGTACAGTTAAAACAATACAGCTTTTGATGTGGACATAGTCTAAATAGTACGGAAGTAGCAGAGTGCGTATACCCTTTTTTTAAAGTCACCACTGAGACGTGCATGACATAATCATCACCATACCAGAGGCTGTAGTGTTTTAACTGCTCCCGCAAGGTCAGCGGAGCGATTCCTTTGTGCACACAAAGCCTGGGATCGACCTTTTACGTAAGCACCCAGGCATTTTCAGATGTACTATTTTTATGGGAAGGGAAGATGGCTTCTTTGGTCAGCCCTAATTTTACCACCCAAACTCATTGATTTGGGGGTATAAGAGGCGCAATTAGTCCTACTGGAAAGGACAGCAACTGCAAAAGGACAAAGGGCCATTAAGCAAACATATGGTCTATATTTAAGAGCGAGTGTTCCTGGCAGAGGGTATTAAAGGCAGTAAATGGCATTTGTGGGTGATTCAGCACCTCAGGGCAAGTGCCAATGCCAGGAATAACCTATTGAAGAGGAAGGAAAAAAGCAGTCGGGAGACCACAAGGTGCTAAGGAAAGATGGGCCCTTCTTGCCCGGGGAGGCTCAGAAAGTTCGAGAGCCGCTGATGCTTGGTGGGAGTGGGGCTGCAGGGAGTAAGGGCTGAACAGCCGCGTCGAGGGGTGCAGCGAGAGGCTTTCACCGATGCAGGGTGGCGTCGGCAAAGGCACGGAAGGCTGAGTATGACCTGTGGCATCTGAGGACAGCCCTCACCTCTGCTAGGGCCCGTAAATCTGAAGGAGTTGAAAACACTGCTGCTGGGCGCTGGCTGACCTGTATTTGCTACGGATTCTCAGCCTCTTCACCCGTGCTGTTTGGGATAGAGCTGTCATTGTTATTCTCAGTTACTTGGGAATGAAGCTCCTTTCTGCACCTCCTCCTCTGTGCATCAAGTTTATAAGGGCAGGCCAAAGCTAACCCTGCTCCCGGGATGTCGGTAATTTCACAGGACGGAGCAGACAGGCCAACGAAGACGGGTTCCTTGTGGAAACCAAACTGTGACCCCCCCGGACAGGTTCACGCTAGACGGGGCAGGCAGAGGAGTGAGTGTTGTTTGGAAAACAGAATTAGAGCCGAACAAAACCAACCAGCCAAACAAAAATCTGCTGAGATGGCAGTGTCCTGCGCAAGACTATCCTGGAGGGACAGGTCCAACTTTCTGTAAAGTCCTGGTAAGGTAAGCAGGATTGAGTTCAAACACCCCGAACGTCCCCTGTACCAAGGGCTGCGCTGTTTTCCAGCTGACGCTCACGGGGGATTCTTAACAGAAGAGGCATGTTATAATGGCGCTTGACTACTCAGCTGCTTGGGAACCACATTCTCCCTGTGCAGTCAGCTTCAGATTTTATGAGAGCAACAGCATACCTTTCATCGAGACTGCCGCTGGGAGATGCTGAAGGGCTGGACTGGGCTAGCTCGGTCACGTCAGAGATAATGGGACCAGAGTTGGCTGAAGAATCCGGGGAATACAGGTTGGAGCCACTATATGCTGGGGAAGAAGCCTGCAATGACAATCACAGCATTCGTGGTGTGAAGCACTAGGCACGTACCGTACGCCGTCCCACGTATGGGAGATGAGGCGGGAGGAGGCACATCAGAACAGTCCAAAATCCTGACCCACCCAAGAAAAAGGCAATGTGGGACTCAACACAGTGCCTGCAAATACACTGTTGCCAACCCGAAGCACTACTGAAAAGAATAAAATTGGACTTCTGTAAACTTCATTTTCTTGGAAATAATGGAATTTAAAAAGTAAAAATACTGGGTTCTTTTTCTGGATCATTCAACACCTGGGTTTTTAGAAGCCCAGATTTTCAGCTTTCCCCTTCCACTAAAACTCCATAATTTTTTTTCTTAAATGAAAGCTGAAATTCATACAACTGAGACCTACGGACGTAAGATATACAAGATTTCCATGCTGGTAACAGCAACATGGAATGGTTGTATTTCGGTATCAATCTTGCTATGGAGCAAATTGATTGAGACATTTGAGCGAACCTGAATCCTCTCTCCTCTTTGTGTATCAGCGTTTGTCAGTCCAGGACAGAAAGGAAACTGCAGATTAGAAGATGCACCCAGGAGTCAGAAAACCATGGGGGACGAGGAGAACACAGGGTAAGAGATTCTGCTCAAACTCTCGCAGCTGCCCTTAGCTTTGAGCTGATCCATGATCTCACCCACTCTCCTCCTTCGGAGCTATCTCCTGACACTTCAGACGGTGAGCGATGGTAACACTGAGTGGTAGCTAGAGAAAACCTTGGTCCGTCCTTACCTTCAGACAAATATTTGACTGTCTGTCCTTTAATGCTTGCTTGTACTGCACACACTGTAACTTGGCTTACACCAGCACTACGTTAACCTTCTTGACCACCGCTTAGCACAGTCAAGACCAGAGCACAGATACATCCCCTCAGCTCCCTCATAATTAAGAATACTACTAAAGAATAACCAAAAATAATTCCATCTCACCGCATGCCAGGTGCCAGGCGGTACACAGGGACACGCGGAGATGCTCTGCAGACTCTCTGCCCGTAGGCTTGCCTTGAGAGGCTGGATCCCCACCTCCGTCTGCACGAGCCTCCTGCCCAGTGAGGAGCCGGTCCTGTGAGCAGGAGCATTTCTGCCTGGCGCTGTGCTCACCGACACATCAATAAAACAGGCAGCTGCTCCTTTGAAGCTTTTATAAAACCTGACGTGCCAGCTGTGCACAGCACGTGCACTGGGGAGCATGCAGACAGCGTGCTGTCCTTGTAGCACACGACTGTGCCCTGTTCTGGACCGTGACTTTTGGGCTACCTATTGTTTCTGCAAGTCTGAGGTTGCATTCTTGAGCAAAAAAGGGCACGATGACGTGGCAGTAGTTACACAGATGCAGAATCACCGGGGGCTCAGAGAGAGCTGCTACTTTGCAGCGGTGACGTGAGATCAATGTGCGATGAGTGGCACAGGACTGACCTCAGCTATGTCACGGTCAGGACTGCCCACGCCTCACCCCCACGAAGGTCTTACACCACGTTAACTGTCTTGTGAAAACACTGGGTTTTTTTCCACTGTCAAAGCAGGGACTACGGCAGTGTCAGGATCCAGCGTACTCGTTGGCAGCTCGCTCTGAGAAGTTGCCCAACTATCATTTCTCAGTTCGGTTTGGAGCTGAAAATCATAAACACTGAAGTATGAGAAAAGGTGACCACCTGTGTTTCCCATAATTGGGACAATCCGGTAATACCTGGAAGAGCTCCCGGTGGTTCTGTGTAAGTATTTGCTGCACGCAAGAATAAAGGCACTTTTAAAAAAGAGATCACAGGATTAGACGGGAGCTGGAATGGGAACAGAGAGCTTCCACAGAGGGTGGTCTAACTGCAGGAGAGCTCTTTAATGGGGCTTAGCTATTTTGGTTCTCTGCTAAAAAATTCATCAGGATCACCTTGGCACACCAGGGCAGCCCGATGTCAGGAGCCAGCGGCTTGAATCCGCTGTCCCGAACAGGACGTCCCTGCAGCAGCATGAGCAGGATCGTACCTTGGAATTGGGGACAGCTTTTATTTTGCTACAAACAGCTGATACGAAAGCTTAGCTACATTCCCAGCTGTACAGCCTTGCTCCTGGACTACAGCACTGCCAGAGCACCGGTATAAAGAAGCACATTGATTCACGCAACAGCTTTGGCCAAGAAACACCAGCTGGTTTTCCCTTGCCAGGCAAGCAGGGGTGCTGCAGACCAAGAGAGACGCCCCGAATTTAAGCGGTGCGGTTTCCCAGGGCACACGCTGATGTGAACCAGATCAAACAGAGCATCTAAACCGAAAACAACCATGTCAAGACATGAGATTTAGTGGATTAACATAGGCCTGAGGTGATTAAAAGCAAACAGTGACCAAATGTGTCACACCTCTCCTATCAGCAGTAAGCGCTGAGCCAGCCAGCTCGCTCTCAGGGAGTGCCATGAACGCGGCTTTCCAGCTCTTAGGGCACGGGATGAGTCTTCCAATCCTCGTGGTAAGTCAGAGCCCACAGCTGGAGACCTGCACGGCACGAAGACGGGCAGTTCTCGGCATTCAAAGCATCGTGCAGTGTTGTGACAACAGGGTTTATGTGCAGGCACGCTGCAGCTATCAGGTCAAAAGGGAAACAGCCGTATGAGTGACCCCGCTCCCTTCCTCTGGCTTATGAGGCCGAGCAGACTCAACACGCACAGGTCTGGGAGCAAGTCTGTAGCTCATCTGAAAGAGGATTCAGGGCCGGCATTGATGGGTTTGGAGGAGAATCCTTGTGTCCACTGGCCATTGAACAGTCAGGGGAAGCAGCACATCGAAAGGTGCACAGAAGGATGGGAGAGTATAGACAAGACCTCAGGATTCATCGGGATCCAGCAGCAATTTGAAGGACAGTCCAGAGCACACGTTTACAGAGACTCCTCCTATAACGCCGTGCCGCTGCAGGGCCACCTCCTGCAGGCACCCGGGTGAGGTGCACCCTGGCGCTCGGCAGTTGGATGACTGCATGGCGTTCACCCACTGTAATGAGGCCAAGGTGCGAACAACATCCACATCCAACCATGAACTCGTTTCTTCTGGACTATACATTGACGATGTCCTGCAGGAGATCCCTTCGCCTCGAAAGCTACTGCCTGCTCTCTCATCTCAAGGCTTTAATACCACACGACCTTACTTACACTGGGGATTATGCTGTGCACGAGCACCAGTTGCCTTTACTACGCTCTTCCCACCTTGCTCCCTACCTCCACAGACACAATTCAGCTCTGATCACTTGGGTCTTTGCTACTTCAGGCCTGTGTCTCAGCCAGGCTCTGACCCACGGCACCTTCCCTGACCAAAAGGAGGTTTCTTTGGAGGGAACAATGTTCATTAATCAGGCAGTATGAGCAAACGTTTAGCAGGGATTGACTGACATCAGATGTGTTTTGTTGTGGCAAAACCAAAACAAGGCCCAAGTCAGCAGATGTAAGTTAAGCAAGAAGGCACCACTTCAACCCATCTCTGCTTTCAGCGGAATTCAGATAACTCCTCACTTGGTCTGCAAGCCAAATCCTCGGCCCCATCACAACTACCATTGAGAATTGCCAGCTAACAGCTCTCTCCCTGTTGGCTAAGCTAGAATGCAGCTGCCACCTTAAAATACTCTGCCAAACAAAACAAAGAGGTTGTGAGCAAATGGTTGTACAAAGGCAAGACCAGTTGGAGAAGAGCCTAAAATGGGTCCCTCCCCATGAAGCTGTGTCCTGGTACCCCTCTCCAAGGCCAGGCGTGCACGCCGTACTTACTGCGTATGGGGATGAGCCGTGGACGTGCTCCAAGGAGTACTGGCGACTGTATTTCGGCATGGAATGTGCTGAACTGCTGTCGTTCAACATCAGGGGGCTGCAAAAGATTCCCAAACACCACAGGAGTTACTGCGCTGCCGGCACCGGGTCTTGGGCACCGCCTCTCCCCGGCAGAGCCCACCGCCCCAACCCCAGAACTGGGTACCTGCACCTACCCGAGGGGCCAACGCACAACCGGCCCCAGGTCTGGATGCCCCGGAGGGGCAAGTGGCCACGGGGGGTGGTTGCGTCAGTACAGCAGAGCAGGCAGCCCCACGACACAGAGAAACACAATGAGCCCCCGTGACCAGCCCCTGGGCTACATTTTGCAAGTCTATTGAGCAGAAATGTAAAACCTCAGGCCTCAGAGGACTTCTTTATAGTCCCTGGTCGCCTCCTTCTGCAGGCCTGTATTGTCAGTGCTCTGCTTGGCTTCACTTCTCCATGGCCAACCGCTCCAAAGATGGATTACTTGTGGTCAGCTGTGACACAACCACTTCTGTGGCCCTTGTCATGTACTTGAGACTGTGGAGAAACTCTTTCTCCTTACAAGATAAATCATTTCAGCATGTCTTGGACATTATCACCGTATAAACCACTATTTCATTAATAATAATCAAGCCTGCTGTGGTGTTGTCTGCCATATGGTGCTTGCTGGGCACTGTTCAAACACAAAAGGACAGCCTTGCAATTCGACAGGCAACACGGGACAAGGTGGGGGCAGGAACAGCCACACAACAGAGTATCCGCCAGTTCATATGTGAACAAGTGCAAAAAATCCGGTGGAGGAGGAGCCCATCTCACAGGGTGAGACTGGAAGAGCGGTGCCCGTTCAGCCTAGTGGAGTGTCAGATGAGACACAACAGGAGAACCATCTGTGAAAGCTAAGGAGGGGAAAGTAACTGTGCTACAGCACAATCCCGGGACAAAACCAAGTAACTATTAACTGGCCAAACCAAATGAGCCTGGAATTGTTCTTAATCGCTTACGGTACTTAAGCACCGAATGGTCATCCAGCACAACTAGCAAGGGGCAAAATAATCCACAGCACATTTGAGGACAGGCTCGATTAGCCTGTGAGGGCGTCACAGCAGCCTGTGACGGCAGGAGGCTGGTCTGGATGGTCCAATGTTTCCCTTTCCGTCTAACGACAGAAATATCATGGCAGTGCCAAGGGACTGTTTTAGCTGCGCAAGACCCCAGCCCGCACTGTGCGTGCTGCCATAGTGCAGCAGCAGTTTCACACAGCGCAGTGGTTAGCTATGAAGTAGGTTCTGCACGGGCTTATGTGGCCTGGATCGCAAACCCTTCTTGGTATCAGTTGCATAGCAGTGTTAGCTGGTTTTGGCTGGAGCAAGTACTTGAAGGCTCACATGATCCCAATGACCGCTGTCCAGTCCTACCCACTGGCAAGGCTGCTACAGAAGACAGAGACCTGGGGGACCCACTCTGCTGATCCTCTCTTTATTCTCTCAGACAGGGAATCTTTATCTGGATGTAGAAATGCAGACTTACATCTTCCTCTTCACCCCAAGAATACGGTTGGATTGCACCAATGAAATCAAAAACTGGATAAGCTGTGGGGAGAAAAAAGGAAAACCTGTTATGGCGTGCACACACAGCACAGACAGAAATAGCTCTGGGACCACTCGCTCCCTGTGCTCAGAGCAGAGCCAGAGCTGGGCACGGGGGGACAGGGCAGGTGAAGGCTAGGGGTAAAACCATTACACGGCAGCCAACTGAATTCTGCATCGTAACATTGCCAGCCCAAATTCAGCCTCTACCCGCTGGATTTCCAGAATCTCATGGTAACAGGAATAAAACAGAGTGACCAAAATTGTTCTTAAATGGAATTAATGCCGCTGCATCCCACCGATCCTGCAAGTGCCCAGCCTGGTCACTATATCACCACATACACGAACACAAGAGCGTCCCAATCCCTCTGTCTGGAAGACCAGGATTTACCTTATTGACAACTTTCTGCTGCTGAGCATGCTTCTGCCTCAAGCTGGCTACTTCCCTCCACAACGCCTCATTCTCACTGCAAGAGAAGAAAAAGCCATCTGAGAAAAAAACGCAGCCTCTCAGGCAGAGCAAATAAAGCACGGGGCAAGCTGGAAAATTGCAGCAGGGGATTTGCCGACATCTCCAGATACTGGCTCATTTACAGCCTCCTGGGGCTGCGGGTGAAATTGTGTTCATTAACTTTGCTTTGCCATCATTTTAGCTTGCACAGCTCCAGAAACAGCAGCTATTCACACGTGGGCAGTAACACAGAGCCCTACCCAGAGAGAGCGAGCAGTTCACATCTGCTACAAGCCATTACTGTGCCCTTGTGGAAAGGCCCCTGGTGACCGAGCTCAATCTCCTTGATCTAGCCCAGGTGCACGCAGGGCCGGTTATAAATCGGCTTCTCTAGAGACGGGGGGGGGGGGGGGGGGGGGGNCCCAGGCAGAGACCTAGGCTGCATCGGGACGGAGTGTGGGCTGCACAACCATTGCACCGAGGAGCTGCTCAGCACCTACCCCTCGGATTTTCTCCTGCAGCAGCAATTCCCAAACTCTACACACTTTTTAGAACTCCTTATTTGGCTTTTCTATGCATATAAATGAAAACAGCAATGATGGGTTTGTGTGTTCTGTGAACATAAAAGACAATGGAGAAATTAGCAATAAACCTGCAACGTTTTCTCTTATTCTTAAAGCTCCCAGAGCTCGAAGGAGCTCACAGGTGATATGGTTTACGCTATATGTTTATGTGACCGCAGCACTGATACGGTCTCAATGCCAGAGAGTGACTCCGCAAGCAAACCAGCCATTTCGAGCTTTTTTTGGGGAACCCACCACCTTTGTGGGATCCCAACTGCTCAAGCTACAATCTCCCTTTCAGATTTTAATTCAGAGACTTTCACCTCCGGAGGGTTTTGAACTAGCGGTGACAATCCAGGGGAGGCTGGACGGCTTCACTTGGACGTCAGGGAAGGGGAGCAGGATGGAGGCACCTGGCAGAGCCCACCCAGAACGGGGCGGCCAGAGGCCCCTGGTTGTACTCGATTACGATCCAAGGGCAAGCCGAGCCCTCGGCAGAGCAACAGGGCGGGTGACAAAAACTCAGAGAGGGAAAACTCACACGAAATCACTGCAACTTTCTCAAAACAGGCTATCACTTGCAGATGCATCAAAAATGTCCGAGTAAAGAAAGCAGTTCCCCCTTGGAGAGGACAGTCATCCCGAGCTGCCTGCCTGTCCGCAGCAAGGGGTGAGCTTACAACCAAGGGGCTGCATTTCGGCTACGAGGCGCGGAGCTGTTACGGCGAGGAGCAGTCGGTGCTTTCAGCAGCAAACCCAGGGCGTCCCTAAAGGCAGCGCAGCAGCACGGGGATGCGAGCGGCCTCGGGGGTGGGAGCCGGTGCCTGGCTGGGGAGATGGGGCTGCCCTCGTATCAACGGGTACAGCTGCGGTTATCTCAGCTGCACCATCGCTCCCCACGCACCAGCTGCCAATTACGCGCACGGAGGATTGCTGCTCCGGGCCCCAGCGGGGATTTGGGGAGGTCTGTAAATTAGCCAAGCTTTCCTCGGCACAGACCATCTGAACGCGGCTCCTAGACTCGCCTCGGGACAGAAAGGCGCATCGAGAAATTGCTGGGCCCCGGTGTTAGAACGGGAAGAGCCGCAGCCCTGCGCCCGCTGCCGAAATCCCAAGGGTCAGAGGCAGAGATGAAGCTGTCCTCGCAGCACGGGCCGCTGCCCGTGCCACACCTGAGCCATGCAAAGAGGTCGAGGTCTGGTGGATCAGAGCCAGTGATGTATCATGAAAGGCAAAGAAAGAAGGTGGTAACTGCTCATTAGGCAGCGGGAGAGAAACAGCTGGACACCAAGGTCCCCACAGGGTTAAACTGATCTGAGAGCAGCAAAACACCCCTTTAATAGTTTCTTTAGCATACTGTTTTATGAGGCAATTAAATGCCGGTGAAGAGTTTACAAGGGCCAGTTTCAAACATTTCATTTCGGGAGTTATTAAAAGATCTTTGAAGCGTTTTGTTTATACAATATTTTACAGGACTGCATAAACCGGACCCCACTCTGCACCTGCCTCTCTTAAACCGCCGCTCCTCGGGGACGCCCGGCGTGCCCTCCCTCGCCCTGCGCAGCCGGGACGCTTCTGAAGCTGGGGACGAGGTCCAGCAGCCTTAGAAAAAGGTTTGTGGCTCAGGTCCATGAAGGGGCATGCCTCTCGAAAGCAAAGACAAGGGACTCCTCTCTTCTGCAGCGGAGAGCGCGTGGGACCGGCTGACAAGCGAAGGGCTGCCTGTCCCTGGTCCCCCCCGGTACCCGATGCTCCTCTGTCCAGATAACGCAGCACATGCCCATCTCGGCTGGAAAGCTGCCTGGGCGGCTGCGTGCTGGGGGAAGCACGGGGGCTGCAGGCAGAATCCCCAGCTCGCTGTCTATCCCCCCCCCCCCCCCCCNCGACGCGGGGCTGTTCAGATGGAGCGGATGCCTTCCTGCTGAAGCCCAGGGGCTCAGGACGCCCGTGCGCTTCTGCCAGACAGAGAATGACATTTGTTATCTCCCGAAGCCAGGAGAGACGCTCATTTATCACTGCGGCTGTACAAGGGTCCTCAGGAGAAACGTCCATCCTGCTTGAAAAACAGCCTTTCCAAAGAGCTTTAATTACCAGTATACACTCAGGAAAATGGTCGTTACCCTCCTTTCAGATAAAATTACTCTGGGTAAAAGCCGCGCTTGACTTCACAGCCAGCAATTTTTGAAATAAATGACTATTTTTTATCCAATATTTTGCAATTTAAAGAAAATGCAGTCTTGCAGGCTGTCACGCTCTCATCAGGGCTGTGGTGCTGCTTGGCATTTTTCTTAAAACCAGGCTTTTACAATCAGGTAACTACAGGAGAGAGTCATCTTCCTCTGTTTGAAGGTAAACTCCAGCAGTCAGCTGCAGAAAGAAGCTTGCACCATATACGCTCACCGAGAGCGTGCATAGGAAAAAAGCCTCAATTCAAGTTTTTTTAAATCTCCTGCTTTGGGGGTTTGAGCCCTGGAGACTCACGCTAGAAAAGGCATGATTTGCAACTGCGGCATGAGATTGTGACCGTATACGAACCCACTTGATGCCCACAGAGTTTGTATTTGAGCTTTTTTCTGTCCTACAATATTTTTATCTCCTGCCACAAGGTCCTTCAGAGTTTATTTAGAAGTGACATTGCAGCAAGCAGTGGATTTCTTCATCACGCAGTACATAGATGCTCTAGTACTTCAGACAACAGTGTATAGAAAAGTGTATAGAAAATAAAACTGGATTTTAATCAAGCAAACCAATCAAGACGTGAAGGGTCTTGCTACATCCATATTTGTTTGAAAAAAAGATAAACAGGCAAAGATCTTCGCTTAGGCATAGCATGGGTCCAGAGCAAAGTCTAGGGTCACAGATGCTACGGCCTCACCCAAATTTCAGCTGAGACGCAGTTTTCCAGCCCTCTTCATGCAACCTGCACTTTCACGCAGAGCGATGCACCCCGTACAACACCGTGCCCTGCCAGTTACGTATTCAAGTGGTTTAAAGGCTTATCAGAACGAAGTGAGGGTGGCTTCAGCCTTTGAGAGCAACGCTGAACCCTGTCACTGGCGCACTTAATGCACACCCACGGACGATCTCAAAAAGGGCAGAAAGCTGGGTAATCTATGTTAGTTATGGCAGTAAAAATGAGTGAGAGCAATACATTGTGGCAGATGAAAATCACCCAGAAAAACACGAGGCAGCACACGTGCAGAAAACCACGGTCCTGAGCTGAGCGGTGCCGCTCAGAGAGACGACCGTGACACGATAAATGAGTGGTTCTGTAAAGCACCGACCCGGTGCCCCACAGCAGTGCAGTCAAAAGACAAAGCGAAGGCGAACAGGCAGCAACTGTTCCCTCTCCCTTCTGATTTGAGGCTAGGGATATCAGCTGAAGTCAGCAGCTGGCAGATTCAGTACAAACAAAGGGACGCGGTTCTCCAGACACCACGTAATTAAGATGCAGACCTCTGCTGCCGGATCCCAGGAGTCATCCGACAAAATCACACAAAGAAAAACAAATCTACGGAGGACCATTAAGTACCAGGGCATCACCTGTATCTCAGGAAGCCCCTAACCCGCAAGGCTGGTGCCAGGAGAGCGCTCCAGGAGAGCGGCGCTACGTGCTTGCCTTGCTCCTTTCCTCCTGCCCTTTGCCAACGGTCTCGTCAGAAACGGAGCCGGCAGATCAGGACCTTTGATTCGACACCTTGTAATGTTTAAGTCCTTACTCCACACCTGTATAACTTCTGTCTGCAGTTAAATCCTGACTCAGACCTTTCCTGCGGTGTCTTGCAAACTATCAGTCTTCTTTGCTCAAACTAATTTTTAAGCTATTGCTCTAAGATCAATACTTGAGCTGTCAGCTCCTGGGCTTTAGGGACTGTGCTGCCACCCACGATACCCAGAGGAAGATGCGTCAGACTATGCAGGCGAGCTTAAGAGGGCAGGGTTCAGATGCCTCAAGGTATGGTACCTCCCCAGGGAACAGGGCACGTAAGGGAAAAGGTCAGAGGCAGAGCTTAGGGCAAGCCAGACTATCAAGGCAGAGATCGTGATGTGCAGGACGAGGCACCGAGCAGGGACGTCCATTCCCTGTAATACCGGTTGTCCGGTGAAAGGAAGCAGCGGTGTCTTGGTTCACGCTAACTCAGCTAGTAGACTAAAAAGCTATTTTGAATCCTGGCTCTTTAATCTCCAGCAGGTATAACCTTCGGGGGGACACACTCTTGGAAAACAGTGAAATAGCTGTAAGTGGCTCTTGCTTTAGAGTCTGGAAATAGCTCAGGAATACGGAATATTAATGACTGCCCCCACCAAGAGAGATTGTCCGCATCCTGCTGACTAAACAGGGATGCAAACCAAACACAGCCATCAAAAGGGTATCAGCACTGCTTTTGCTTTCTTTTTATTATCCCGGTGAGCTTATAAGAGAACGCAGCATTTCATTTCTGTAGACAACCTGGCTGCAAGTAGCGACAGACCACAGAAGCAGCAGGTGTCGCAAGCAGCAGAGAGGCAATAGCACCCGCGGACAAACCCCAAGCTACCTCGAACACTGCTACAGCAGGGAGCGGTGGCATCAGTAACTAGAAAGAAAAGTGGTTTTCAAAACGTGCAACGTAACACACCCAAGACAAAGAGAAAAGGTTGGTTTTGAGACCGAGTCGCTTCCAACAGCAAACCCACTCCGGAGCAGCGAGAGATCCTGGCTTCGTGTTTGAAGTCGGTGCCCCAACACCTGCTGCCTAACGAGCCAGGCACAAAGACACAATTTTTTGTTGCTTTTCAGCAACACAAGGAGAGAGCAAGAAGACCTGGGCTTAAAGGAAAGCCTGGCCTTCCTAATGAAAGTGATTTCCCTGTCTTTTATACTTATTTCCTTACCCGGTTTCACATTTGGTTGGTACCCACAGCATCCATTACTGCAGCAGACCAAGATTTCTGGACCACAGGTCAGAGAGCCTCTGATCTCTTCGCTTTCTCAAAGTATTTAGTTTCAGTTTTCCCCACGCACGAGCTGGCATTGCCACTGAAAATCCACCCCGTCGTCTCCGCGGTGCACCCTCTTCCCCCTTACGCCAAGGCACGCGTTGCAGCCAAAGAGCAGGTCAGGGACCGGTGCAGGGTGTTTTGCTCTGCACGTCCACGACAGTGAGGACAGGAGGATCACTGTCAGGGTTAGCCTGGGGCTGTTGAAGGCTTTCAGCTCTCTGGTGCCTGACATCAAACTGCCCGCCTCCGTCCTCAGGAACATGTCCCGCACTCAGACGTAAGAGAATAAAATATGATAGGAAGTTGAACTTCAAGGACTGTGAGCAAGGGTATATGGAGAATCATAGAACCATTAAGGTTGGAAAAGACCTCTAAGACCATCAAGTCCAATCGTCAACTAACACCACCGTGCCTCCTAAAACCAGGCCCTGGAGTGCCACGTCTACACCTTCTTTGAACGCCTCCAGGGTTGACGACTCCAACGAAGTTCAGATCTGGCTCTGGACGGTCCCAGCAAGAGGGGACCCCAAGCCCTGCTAGAGCCCAGCTGCACCTCCTTAGTGCCAGCCTGTGCTGGAGGACATCGACCCGAGCAGAGTTCACAGCAGGCACCGCTTAGCCCATCTTGCAGTAACGAAGGGAGAACGGTGAGGACAGAGCAACCTGCGGCTGTAGGCTGAAGGTGATGGCATGCCTCCACAGGCGCTGGGTAAAGGAGGTCTGAAAGCTTTTCTCTGGGAGGATGGAAAAACTTACTCTGCTCCTTTTCTCTTAACGAGACAAAACTTGTGTTCCTTTCAGGGAGAAGGACACAGCTGACTGTGGCTTAAGCGTGGTTCAGAAACTTCAGCTACTCTTTGCAGCCACAAAGGTTTGCTCATTTTGTAGGTCTTTCTAAACACCGAGACGTGCAGCCGTCCCCCCAAAGCGCCTGTTCCCAGTTTACCGGTTTCCACTTTTTCAACGTGCGTAAAGGTAACGATTTTAAGAGTTTTAACTGCCTCTGCTCTACCAAAGAAAATGGCATTTACTTTTCTTAGAGCAATGAGATAGGCATTTTTACGTCGTATTTACAAGAAGACTTTTTTGTTTCATCAAGACTCAAAAGTCACCGTCTTAATCACAATCTAAATATTACGTAAAAAACTAGTACCACACAGCAACAGGTTGCGTTATTAGGTTGCCAGCTTGGCAAATAAAAATCTATAAATAAGCTTTTTAAGTGTCTACATAATTTTGTGGGGAGTTTAGATAATGATTATAGAGACAAAAACCCTCTTCCACCTTCCTCACTGATCCATCACGTGAAGAAGTCAAAGGTAAACACGGCCAGGGAAAGAACAAACGACACCACTGAATAAACCCACAGCACACCAGTATCCCCAATACCAGCCCCTGATGTCATCGCTATCGCTGACATCGTACGGACTGAAAGGTCTGCAACCAGGGTGATGTGGACAATCTCTGTAAGAAGAATGACCACAGAAATGAGGGGTTTTCAGGCTTGGAGAAGAGATCAAAGGGGATATGTCAGAGCCCTATAAAATCATGAATCATATGGAAAAAAAAAAAGATTTGTTCACCCCTTCAAAGTAAGCACTGAGAGTCACCTGACAATAAGCTTTAACAGAAGAGTATTTTCACTGCACAAGGCAATTTAATTGCAGAACTCACAGCCCTCAAAAGTTTACATCCTCAAATAGATAAACTAATGTATGACGGGAACACCAGAAACTCTAAGACGGAGGGGCAGCCCTTGGTGCAGCGGTCTTTGAAGTGCTGGAGCTCACCGTACAAAGCAAGAATCCTCCTCGCCCTGATGCCAATATGCTTTCCCAACACATCCGTTGTTGTCAAAGAGTTCCAGCAGTTAATCATGTTTCGAGTTCACTAATTTTGTGGAAATCAACAGAACGTTCAGAGAAATGCTGGTGTGCAACCTGTCAGTCATACGACCAACACAGGCAAACAGATGCACATCATCCGTGAGGCCCTCCCGGAGGAGTCTAAGAGAAAGCCATGAAGACTCTTGCTGCAGAGCAATAGTTTCGATCACTATCCAGCGAGGATTTAACCTCAATTTTCAAGCAAAACGTCTGGAAAGAGCTCCGCGACACGCTGCAAACCGCTCAGGGAAACCTCTGTCCTAGGGAGAGCTGGGGAGAAGAAGAGGTCTTGCACGGGACATCTTCAGAACTAGTCACAAACCGGAGCAGAGCACAACAGCAAAGAAGCGTTGGTCTGGGTCACAAAGCGCAACGGAGGCAGCACCACAGCTCTCCAGAGCTGCAGGAGTCAGCGGATTTTTGCAGAAAGGCGACAGACAGATGCTCTTGAGCGTGAAAGGTTACTCCAAGTAACAGTCACTCGCTCTTTAAGCCTGGGGTCTCACAGAGGTGGATGGACCGATTCGGTATTAGCTCACTTTTTAAAACGATTTTAACTACAACAGAATATTCGGGTAGCACCCGTTCATACAACCAGGGGAAGAGCCCATTCTTCCGCGTCAATAAAGACGAACTAACTGTCTGTCCAAAGAAACTCACGGCTCAATTAAAAAGCTCGTACCTTGGGATCCTGTCACGTTATCTTTAACAGCCAACAGCTCTCGGACTAAGCTAGCTACGAGCAGAGTGGCTCTTACACCACATGAAGCTTTTTTTAAAGAGCTGATCCAGAAAAATCAGTTCACGATGACCAAACCTGTAAGTACCAGGGCGAGCCTGTTCAGTCCTGAGCGCAGGGTTAAGCTGTGCTTGTGACCAAAGTATTTAAGGTCCCTGTGGTGACCCCGCATAAGACAACCATTGAACTTCAGCCACGGCAGCAGTAACACCCACTAGCACATTACTAGCAAAATATAGATCTAAATCAAAGATCAAACCCGTTGTTTTTAACACTGCACTGTTCCTCCTCTTTCCAGTGAAAGAGCAGAATCTGTTTTGTTCAATACGTTGTTCTGAACCATTTCAGACGAGTACGGACAGAAGAAACGGAATGCAGTTTTTAACTGTTCTCTGCTTTTGTTCTGAAAAAGTAGAGGATCAAGAGAAAACCAGGCCAGTTTACCGCTCCTTAAGTGATTACGCGACTGGAAGGATGCCGAACAGCGAAGTGACCTACTCCTTCCAGCTCTGGCCAGCCACAGGGTACAGTCTCAAACCTTTGGGGCGCAGTCTCAAACCACCATCCCGACAAAAGTCACTAGGAGACTCCGAACAGCTCTTCCTCCAGAATACTCTGAAAAAGCAAATGGGTGAAGATGAGGCACGGAGCACAGGACAGCGCTGTGCAAGAGGCAACTGGAGAGGTGGTGTGAACCTGCTGCCAAAAGCCGGTGCCTCCGTAACTGGCAAGGTGCCTGCAAGTGCTGTCCAGCCACAGGCACCGGAGGAAAGAGCCCGCAGTGAGAAGGGTAAAACCCTGTTACAGACCGTGTACACAAACCTGCTAGAAAGCAGCTTACACTACAAACCGGGGTTAGATGCCAGTTGGGTTGAGTTATTTTAACATCAGTATGTCAGACTATGGTGGTAATTAATTTCAGATTTAGATCACTGCACTGAAAAATGAGTACTCCGCAGGTCTTTAACCTATGGTTTGGAATGACCAATAAAACTGACTTCAGATGATCTCAAGCAGTGACTAAGCTCATAAAAAGCAGCAGCGCAGATAAAACACACAGATCCCACATTACACTCAGCATTATAAGCCATCAAAGCAATTTTAAGATCAAGCTGATGTTTGACTCTGAGCCAGCCCAGGTCCCCCAGGACCAGACTGACATGTGGAGGCCATGGTAGGAGAGTTAGTGTTTTGGCCCCAATCCCTGAACAGCTGGAGCCTGTGCAACCCTTGCACAGGAAGGCCATAAAACAACACATTACAATTGTCCAATTTAGAGGTCATAAAAGCACGGACCACAGTCTCAGCGCAAGGCTGGAAGAGCCAGAGTTCAGCCAACAAAACTCAAGCAGTGAGCACAGAACCAAAGAATAGCACACTTGCAATTAGGGATACGTGAAAGCCACTGCAGACCGGAGAAACCTGGCCCTTCCTCCAGTAGCACTGCAGCCTTGCCTGCAAGTGACCAGCTCCAGACATGCAGGTATCCTTTTCCTTTCTGGCTCTTGGGAAAAATTTAGTTACGCACATGCAGTCTTCTTTCCATAAAATCAGGCTTAATGGTAACCGAGTTCCAGGAGCCTCATTTCCCTTCCACTGCAAAAGCTCTTGCCACCTCCTTTTTGAAGTGGCAGATGCTCCAGCTGATGATGTTGATAGCACACCTGCATAAAGGCAAGCCTTCGTTTCGTTACTAGCGAAACCAAAAAGAGCAGCAGATCGGGCAGCCTATCACCATCACCTCCATCTCCTTGCTCTAAGCAAGGCTGGGGACCCTTTAGTGGTAACAGATGGTCCTTCGTCACGCACAACCCAGGAACGGGGGCTCTGGTGGGGCTGAAGCCAGAGGTAACTGTTTCCTTAGATTACTGCAGCACACGAGGAAACGGGGCGATGGAAACCCTGTTAACAGAATACAGCTGCTAGAGAAGACCACTTCAAGCACAAGCGTTCTCGAATGCCCGCTCCTGAGCTCCTGCAATCCCACCCTTGAGCGTGGGGAGCCTCTGCTGCATAAACCCCCCAACCAAGACATTGCTAGGCTTCAAGATTTACTGCAGCTCTACAAGGAACCAGGACCTTGACAGTGATGTCTCATTTCCAAATCCGAACCAGGAGTACATCATTACTTAACCCTGCTCGCTGCATTCTCACATATTTTGAAAAGGAAATTCAGCAACAAAGTAAAATCGTAATTTGTTATTTCCAGACGGGTACCAGTGAACTGACAAGTAGAGCCCCCACAAAACTGCTTGATACAGATTCTCAGCAACAGTGCTGTAATTAATCCTAATACCACTTCTTTCAGTAGGAAACAGCCAGTTAATAACAGGCAGAACACCACGGAGGAGGACGCAGACTCTTGAACAGGAATACACAGATGCTGTCCAGCTGCCCGACCCTATACAGTGCACAAAGAAAAAAGGCTCTTTCTATGCAGACAGACATCCATGGCTGCTCAGCTGCACAGGGATGAGGCCCCCGAGGACAAGAGACGCTCCTTCATCTAGTTCCGATTCCAGCAGGCAGACCTGGTTCACAAGAGAATATAGATCACTACTGCCTCCAGAAGACTCTTTTGATAAAGAGGTTTGGCCACCCCGGCTGCAGACAGCAAAGGCACAGTCACATTTGGTTGCCGACAGCTGAGTATCCCTTCCTTTTTTTGCCCACGAGAAGCAGAGAAAGCATCCAACCTGTTCAGAGTGGCGGAAGGAAGGCGACTAAACCACCCAGAGGTGCAGGAAGCTGACTGCCTGACACACTTTCCTGGAGTTCCATAAGGTTTTGGGCAGGATGATACATGGGCCTCCTCTTTGCCGGCTGCCTCTGCCCTGTTATCACGGACTGGATCTTCCTAATTGGCTTCCTTCCTGCTCCCCAGCAGCTCTGGGCAGGGGCAGGGTGCGTAAGGAAGAGAGACAGGTTTTCACTGGAGAAGAAAATCGTATTTGTGGAAAAAGCCTTGGATTTACTGTATGGTACCTACTCCGCGTGGAATTTGCCCTGAACAACTGAAACTGCAGGCATGCAACTTCAGTACCAAGGTGACCGATGCCACGGGTCTCAGTCCTCAGTATCTCAGGTTTTACGTGGCAGGCAGACAGCTGGACGGCAGCACAGGCATGGTCACTGCCTCTCAGCTCAGCATGTCTCCAGGTACCGTGTTTTTAGCCTCCTGTTTCTCCTAAGTGCAGCATCTCCAGCACTATTCCTCCAGCTCAGCCTCCAAGTCAGGCTTCCCCTCCCACGGTACTAAGCAGGTTCACTGCCCACAATGAATCTCCGCGTGTTCGCTTGTGGCACTCTTTCCTAGCAAAGATGCTGCCCTTTCCTAGCAAAGATGTTGTTGAAAAAAAACATACATGAGAAGTAAAATGTTACTTGCTATTACTACCCTAACCGGCACGGCTTGCTGGGACAAAGCCAACAGGGTCTCTGAAGTACCTTGGATCGCTGCTGGGTGCTATTTAGAGGTTTTTTTGTTTGCCTGTAAACTGACTTGTGTCTAGAGAACAAAAAGTTAAAACGTGGTTCAAACGTAAAGGGTACAGTAACCTGCAGTGCAAGCTCAAAAAGTGGCACAGAAATTCCAGTTCTGGCTTAGGAAACCACGTCCCCTCCTGCTCCGAAACACCTCGCACCGCTTGGCCAGGCTGCAGAAACAGGACACAAGATATCACGGACTCATAAAGCATGGTGTAAAACACGGAAAATACCTGGCCAGCAATTTCACAGAAGATCATCTTACAAATTTTACGTCTTTGCTATATAGACTGGGCCTCACTTTTTCCACGCCAGGATAGACATGCAGAACAGATATGCAGAACAAAACAGTTGCGTGCTTGGAGCTATTGAGGAAAGCTGAAGAGAGAAGCAGGGCTGCAAAGTTCTGCCTAATTCTAAGCCTAGGACTAAAAGCCGTGCAGTTACTCATCTCCCAGACGATTTTAGGCAGCTTTTAAGCATAGCACCTTACTCCCCGAAGGTGGGAGGGCTTCCGTTAATGAGGCTTTTCTGACTACGGTGACTAAACTTGGATATCACCTAGCTGGCTTCATTATGTCCTAGCTCAGCTTTTCTCTCACCTAACGCCGATGGATTCAATCTTTTCAACAAATGTTCTAATGCAAACTCTATCCCCTTAGGTCAGTGTCAAACGATAATATATATGTTGCTTTTGGAACCCTGAAACCATAAAACAAGCTACACGGGTCAAAATTATTTGGTATGATTTACTGGGGGTTTGCATACGGTAAACTAATTCTGGTGAAGAGGAATTATACTGCAAAAGGCCAAGTTCTTGTGTCTGTTTAGATTTATTTTTGTCAAGAGAAATTTTAACTTTTAAATTCTGTTAGCAACTGGGGCCTTGTAAAAGCGGCGGGGCCTTGTAAACAGAGTCTGGTCAGGAGGAAGTGCTCTCAGCGTCCCATGGCAGAGCTTCACGCGCTGAGCCAAAGCGAACACAATCCCTGAAGGAGACATGGAGAAAACCGATAAAAACAGGTGCAGACACCACAGCTAGCTTGCTGCTTTCAACAGTCTGTTTAAAATTAAACTTACGGATACACTTGGGCTCCCGCCGGACTCGAGCAGAGCTGATGAATCACGGGGAAGTGACAGCCTCCCCGTCTCACCTTCCTGCCCCGCGCTTTGCGCAAGGGCAGTAGCACTTGGGAAAGCTGCAGGCAGGGGGGCACTGAGCGCGGTCACTGCCGGGAGAGGCAGGCGCTCGCAGGCAGGCAGGCAGAGATCTCCTTCCTCCCTACAAAAAAAACTCGGCAGGACAAATATTTCCAAACCAAGAGACAATGTCTCCATTTAGAGCGCCGGTCTGGTTTCTCCACCCTCCTTACGCAGCCAGTGTTCAGGCTCATTTTTGTTATCCTTGTTACTGCAACGCTTTCCCAGGGCAATGCCACAGCTGCACAGAAATCCATTATCTACCATTCTATTCCTGCAGCAGACGCATACAGATAAAAAGAAGTCCAAGTGTTGTCTTCCCGGGTTGTTTACAGTCCGAAAAGATAAGCGTGCTACCACACCTAAGGTTAAGCTAAAACCCTCTCCTTACAGAGCCGCAGGCAGGTCACAAGAGATGAGGAATTACAGAAAGACGCTGATAGACCTGGAGCTGGGAAAGAACATTATATTCAGTCAAATGTTGCTTAGTACCTGACAGCTAGCGCGGCACCACGAGAGCCAGCTTTAATTGCAATTGTCAGTTTAAAATCTAAACAGTTCCAAGTTAAAAAGCCCAGAAGAAAACACTTGGCTTAGATGAGTCACTGCTTCAGAAGCTAAGAAAGCAGAACGGAAGCCAAAAGAAACTGCGGGAATTCCAGGTCAGTAACCTGCTCAAAATTTAGCGTAATTAATAATCACTCTTTGCATGAAGACATCCTGGAAGGCAACGGCCTCCCAGCTGAAGGGACGGAGTTCAAGCGGATGCCGTTCCCCCCCGCTGGAGCTGGGGTTCCTATCCCTTCTCCCACGGTGGTTTCTGATGACTTTCCAATTTTAAAATGCGAAAAGATAAAAGCAATCAGAAATAGAAAAGCTATTAACAGTAACACTCCTAACACAAAACTTCTCACTTGAGAAGAAGCATACTGGCTGTTGGTAAACCAAGCGTTTAAGTTACGCTGTACCCTTTAACATCAAGATGACTTACTATGGTCAACCTCTTAATAACCTTTCTAGCAAAGCCTCAGCACCAATAAGAAACTGCTGATGGTGCTGCAGAGTGAAAAGCAACGCACTTCCCAAATATCAGCACAAAGAAGTTAGAGGAGATGTTAAGTAACCGATGCCTAAACTGGGCAGTAATTGTGTTGACCCTGGAGGGAAAGAGAGCAGGAGTTGTACCAAAGCCTTGGTGCCCCAGCTCTGACAAGGCTTCCAGCGTCAGCTGGTCACCTTTGCTCTTCGCTTTCGGAAAAACCAAGTGTTCAAGCTGCAGGCTCTTTCAGGCGCTGCGACCCCCGAGGAGTCCCTGCGATGTCAGGCTGCAGGACTGCCAGGCTGCACGGTGATGGTTTCAAAGAATCACTTCTACACTGGACTTGCGTGAGAGACCATGACTTAGAGGATAGGAAAATGAAAGGGATGTGTTAGAATAAGCTGTCTGAACTAGAGTACAAAACCAAAAACAAAATTCAAGGCCTCGCTGTGACTTATTTGATCTACACAGAACTGCCTGAAGGGGTTGTCTTTGTACGCTCTGATAAACTTCACTCCATGATAAACAGGTGGGGGGGGGGAATCAGCAAAAGAAGTAATTTTCAGATGGTTAACTATCTGAAAAAAGCAGCTGAGAATCAGAGAGAAGCATAACCAAGCACAGTGACGTACTTTCAACCTCGGCTCCAGATCCCCCTTTAGCTAGCTGGAGCGGATGAAAGCTCTGCTGCAGCACCGGTGCCAGAACGAAAGGCGACTCCTTGTTTCTTCAGCAAGAGGTAAGGGAGCCTCAGGCTTTATGTTCCCCAGAATGAGAAGATTTGCTCTTTTTGCACATCTTTCTCCATGAGGTAACTAGAAGGATGAAGAAATCATGATGCAATGTGACCCTCAACTCCAAAGGCCAGAAAGGCAGGAGGCCACAAAGAGCATTAAAATCTTCCCTAAAGCTCACGGCCGTTTCAGACACTTGTTTCACCCGTAGCTTGCTTGTTGCCTCTTTTAAAACCCCAAAAACCAAAACAAAAAACCAACTCCAGAGGCCCATAAAATACCTGGAAGACAACAAGGGACTTCTGTTTTCCAGAAGCAAAAAAACCCCACCCTAAAACTAACAAAACCCCCCTCAAAGTATGTCAGACTAAGAGCAGAGAAGTGCAGATTAAGCAAACCTAAGCAGGTGAGATTCCCCTGTGCTCCAGGGAAGCGACGTCCTCGCTCACAAAAGCTCAGCCCCTCGGGAGCACTATCCAGTTCTGCTGAAGGAGCTGCTGACAAGGAAGAATAAATATTTTCATAACCAAAGTTCAGTTTATCTACTTTCCATCATTTGTTGCCAGTGCTAGAGACTGACGGCAAATTATCCAGACACGCGTTACTACATGACAGCAGAGATGTGTTTGATTGTATTCCTCAGTCTTTCGGGCGGACTTTTTGAGCTAAGCTGAGTCAATATGAGAAGGTTTGAGAAGGTCTGCTCGCAGCTGTGCAATAAAGACATTTACTGTGAGCCTTAGATTGGATGTGCCAAAGATGGTATCCAATTCAAACCAGTAAAAACCCCAGAACATCTTTCCCTCTACTAGCTTCAACCATATGCATTTTCAATACGCTCCAAAGACCTTACTTCGACAGAAGACAAGCCGTGACCATAAAGTTTTTTCTATGCCAACAAAGCAGCTTAATATAAATTACACCTGGTGTGTTTAGCTAAAGGGAGCCCCGTTCCCCCAGTTCAAAATAAACCCTTAGACAGAAAAAAAAACCCCTAAGAATGGAGCGTTTCAGGCACTAAGAAATAGCTTTATGCTTCTGGCACCCTCATCCCTTTGGAGACGACTGTCACTGTTTCAGGTAACACAAACCAGTTGTAATTTCCCACCACAACCGTGCAGAGACACCTCAGTAGGGGCACGAGGCAGACCGAACGCTGCTGCGCTCAGCCTTGGTCAGACATCAGAACTCTTTGTTGGAGGAGTATGATCGAGCAGATGAAGAACAGCTGGCCCACAGACCCTCTTTCAGCTCCTACCTGCCCACCTGTATAACGGGAGCAACCCCTGGTTTCCACCCGAGTCTCCGCTCTGAAGGCAGCAGAATTTCCCAGGAGGGACTCTCACGCTGTGCCTAAAGCGCAGGTCTCCTCTGCAGCGGAGCAAGTCTACTCAGATCCAAGTTCAACATGGAGAACAAAGTCACATTTACAGTCAGCTCATGCTAGTGCCTACTAACAGATCCTGAGTAGGAAAAGTGGGGGGAAAAAAAGTCTTGGAACTAGATTCCTCAAAAATCTGTACGATGGGGACAGGCCTATCGGCGAGGGGGAGGGAGGAAACCGCTAGCAAGACACCAGACACTGAAATTCTTCCAGAGCATACTTTGTGACGTCAGGTTTTCAATCCAAAAAGCCCCAGAACACCATGATCATCTGGTCTGTAACGCACAAGCCATAGCACTCGCACGCATTCATTCCTGCTTCAAGTCCAGTAGCGGGGGCTGAAATGGAGAATCTTGAACTCACATTTTCAGCGGTGAAGAAATCAACCACAGTCTTCCACATATTATTCAAATACTTCTTCTCACTTAAGAGCACAGACCCTATTGCTAGTCTAATTTTATCTATTTTCACCTCTGTTACTGCATGAAAAATACTCAAGCTACCGTTCCTCAGGCTGGAGTTACCTCCAGAGCTGGCACATCGGCATACATTCACCTCCCTTTTTCAGTAAAGAGGGCTGAGCTCCTCCGGTCACTCGTTACTCAGCAAGTCTTCTACCACTTCAGTCATTCATGTTTCTGTTCCTGAAGTTTGCTCAACAATTCAACGTTCTTACGCTGCTGATACAAGACCTGGTTGTGGTCAGGCCTATGTCTTTTACAAAGCCAACAGTTAACTGAGATCTCCTACGTATAACCATTAGTATCAAAAGACAACGAATGCAGGATCTTTTGGTCCCATTGCAAGCTCATTTTCAGAGCCACCACCCCTCATTCATAGTAACCTTGCACTTAGCCCAGCAAAAATATCCTGTTTTTACAGCAAAACGAACCTGCTTCTAACTCACAGTTGAAAAAACCTCAGACATTCAGCGGAAGTTCACACACACAACTGCAGCTAATCCACTCTGGCGTTTGAACGCTTGGTGGCTGTTTCTAGAAGTTAGGGTGTAAGACCAGCGCAAGGAAGTTCCAACCACGCTGTATATTTCTGTGTAGAAAAGCTTCAGGAGGTCACCGTTATTAAACTTCTCCCTCAAAGACCAACGCGCACCAGAGTTTCTTTGACAGCTGGGCTCCTCCTCACCAAGTCTGAGCCTGTTGCAGTGTGAAGGGGTTTTTTTCCCAATTCCCCTGCACACCAGCGGCTGGACAGCGATAGCCAGCAGTCAGTTGTCTGCATTAACAGCCGGTGAAGCAGCAGGTCTGTCTGGAAGTTCTGCATCACGGCTGAACTCTCTTCCATCTCGTGTGGATACAAACGGTTCCTGTATTGAGCCATTAACATATTTCAAGCCTTCACGCTGGAGGATTAAAAGCCACTATTCCCACAGAATTTGCAACAGAGACCTCTGCGCGCTTTGTCGTGTGGTTAAGGCAGGAATCCAACAGGATTCTGGCTGCCGCCAGCTGTAGTGACTCACCGAGAAGCGGCAGCACAACAGGCACAAGCTGAAGGTCTTAATCCACACCATCTCACCTACGAAATGATCGTAGCTGAGCAGATGCTAGAGGAGGTTGACTGTTGATGTTGGTGTGGCGAAGGGGAAGGAGAAGAACCTGGAATAACTCTACTGTAGAGATGCAACACGATGTAAACCAGCAGGCCCTCAAGAACATTCGAAAAACTTGTCAAGAAAACAAGTGACAATGATGCGACAAGAACCAGCTGATGCTTTGAAGCACGCCACAGGTCCAGAACTACAAAGACTAACCTTAAGTGAACTGCACGTATTATTATTCAAGAAGGAAGAAGAGAATTTTTAACCACAAGTTCCTGAGAAAATGAAGACATGAAAAACGGCTTGGAAACTCTGCCCTCCAGAAAAGGAACAGCAATCCAAGTACAGGGATCCGGTACTAACAATGGAGATGGGAGAAACGAAAGATAATGAAATGCAGACCCAAAAAGCTGTGTTTATTGAGAGACAGGGAGAACCTGCAGAAGACCAAAAAACCAAGTTACTAATGGCTGTGAAGGATGGAGAAGTAGCCAGGAAGAATGCAGTATATTCAACCAAGAAGAGGTTATTATGCTATTACAAGCTACAGAGAGCTTGCAGCTGGATGTTCCAACCCAGAGCCTGTACAGCACCTGCCTGGGGTAAGTCCCCCGGCGCAGCCCGGCAGCCTGCCGGGGCTGAGGAGTGATGGTCCCACTGCCCCGCTCCTGCGCTCCCAGACCTTCTGCTGGACCTGCCCCACTCGCTAGCCTCCCAGCTCTTTTTGTCGGATGTTTTCCGTCGTGCTGGCAATCAAACCAGCTCTTGTGGCAGCGTAGCAGAGCCAAGGCGCGGTACGGAGCGGGAGCACACGCACAGCAGCCGGTATGGCGAAGGGCGGCCGCCCTTTTGGGGAGCAGGCGGCTGCTCAGCTGGCTCAGCTGGTACTGCGTTTCTTCCGGGCATCAGTCTCAAGAGGAAGACCTGCTAATAGGCCGTTGCACAACACTCATAGTTCACACAAATCGTTTAATTTTGATTGTCTTACAGGAGCCTATTTTTACCTGATAAGCTTTCAAAAAAGTGCAAACCACATTTTTTATTAATTGGTCAATAACTATCTTCCTGAAGGGAGGAGGGGGGAAGCTTCTCTGCTTTGAGAGAGCAGCTCTCTGCTGTTAGTAGAGCTCAAAGTACTGCTGTAGGCACTCCACCTAGTGGTTTATACACCATTTATAATTAATAATGCTAATGTTTGCTTTAGCAAGAGCCAATAGAGCAGCCAGAACGCAGCCTAGAGACCTATAATGCATTTGTGAAAGCTCTCATCCTTAATACAGGGGTACGAGCCTAGGCATTTAATCTCAAAACATGCCACAGGACTGCAAAAGCCACGGAAATTTAGAGGAGCACCATGGGCTGGGACCACAAGACTGGCAGCTGGGTTTAAAGACGGCTCTTGATGTTGCTTATTTGTCCTGCAATGGACAGAAAACAAACGTGCAAAAGCAGAAGCGTCCCACACGAACTCGTTGGGATAACGTCTGGGACCAGAGCTGCCAAAAGACACGATGCATCACGGTGAGTGGCAAACTAATTGTTTTAGGCAGCTGACTGCTTTTCCAGGAAAGCGGAAAAAATGGCTTCCGATCCAGGGACACACAAGTTTATCCTGTTGTGGGGTTAACAGTGGATTCATTACTGACAAGTCATCTAACTTGTACAACTGCTGGAGGACTAGTGAAGATTTCATTTTGGTTTGTTTTTTAGGAAAGGAGTGCAGCTGGCTGCAAGCACGCTGAGTAGGCTCTGTTAAGGTAGCTCTTTGGTCATTCCAGGTTGGCTGCACACGAGGTTTTCATTCAAAGCCATGCTAGGCAAGTTGCTTAGCTCACTTGAAAGGGAAAACAGAAAGAGCCACCTCTGCTGTCTATAGACCCATGAAACTGCAATATCGATAATGGTGCACAAATCTTTTACCTGCCGCCATATACCAACAGGTTAGAAGGACAATCTGCTTTTCTTTCTCCCCTTGCCAAGAGCCTGAGGAGAAGCACAGCCTAGATGTAAGGCTGGGCGCTCATACCTGGGGCAAATAGAAGATGAAGAGAATCATCTAGAATGACCTTGGAGACGAAGCAGGTTCTCTCCCCTCCCATGAACACCAGAGGTGCTAGAGAAGTGATCTGCAAGCACAAGATATAGTAATGAAATCCAAGAAAAGGGAGGCTTTGCAACACAGTGCAGAGGAAATAATTTTCCACTGTGGAACTGTCCCTTCGAAATCCCCCACCCTGCCTTCGGGCTTCATCCAGCAAGAACGGAGGGCTGCTTGCTCTGTTTTCCGCAAGACCCAGAACCAAATTCCTTAGAAACAATGGCAGAGATGAAGAAGCCAGGCATAAAATAAACTTCACTGATGTATGATTCACTGCACTTTGTGGAGAGGTAAACAAGGGGGGGAAAAAAAAAAAAAAAAAGAAGAGCTTTAAATCGAGATTTATAAAGGTACCTAAGGGAATCAGACGCCCACACCCCCATATTCATTGGCCTCAACAGGTATCTTAAAGGCAGCTTTGAGTCTCAGTGCAAGTCTTACAACTGGCAGATTATACACAGATCCGCTGTCTGGGAGGGCAGCCAGCTCCTGGTGCACCACTTAAAGATTCTGTTGAGGCGACATTAACTAAATTCTCCTGTACGACCACCATGGGAAAAAGTCACATAAGGGTGAGCAACAGCGCCCTGATCATCTCTAAAGGTAACGCAGTATTTATTAGTGGGACTCAAGATCCCCCATTTTGCCTCCCAACCCAACAGCAATACTGGGTGAGCAGTATCCAGCGAGAATTTAACTGGGTGCAAGTAAGAAGTCAAGAGCCTGGAGGAAGAATACAGTATTAGAACAGAAGGACAGCAGACATTATCCCAAATAACTCGAATACCCTGCTGCAGTGTAAGACGAGACAGAATAATTGTGCTTTGTGGGAGGAAAGGAAAAAAAAAAAAATCACAAGGAAAAAAAACCCAGCACCGTGCATTGACTGAAATTTCAGATTGTAACCCCCGTGGCAGGGAAGGAAGTTCCTGAAGTCTTCGCAGCCTTTCCAACTGATACCTCAACGCAGAGCTGTACTCCAAAGAAGCTTTACGCTGTGTTTGGGGTCACAGGTCCGGTTGCTGTGACACCAGGTCTTTAATGGGTTTTAATCGTGTTCAAAAGGTCCCTCCACCACCCCCTTCTTACCCTAAGCAGAAAGCCTCTTAAAGCCCAGGCTATACTCCTGAGACAACTGGAAGCCGGAACAGAGAGCAAGGAAGCAGCAGCCAGCCTTCTCTCAGATGAGGTCTTAAAAATAACGTGTTCAGGAAAGAAATCACTGAGCAAACTCTCCTGCATTTTCTGCCATCCCCTCCCCACATACATACTGCTTCATGGCTATCAGCTTGGAGTCCATGCTCTCCTGCTTTCCTTTCATCACCTGGATGTCAGTCAGTAACTTGGTTACATTGTCTTGCCGAACCTTTATATCCTCATTCTTTATACTGGATACCTGGAGACAGAAAGGAAGATGTCAGTCATGTTTCCTTCCTACAAAATGGTTATTTAAGCTTCAAAGTTGATACTGCAAATAACTCATCTCCCCTCTCTAGACCAACCGCCGCATTCACGCCTGAGCGCATTGTGTCAAGGGACTAAAACCAGCTGTCTACAAAGCAAGTTTTCTGCAAGCACATTGCTATTTGAAAACAGCAAATTCTGTCGCAGCCTAAAAAAAAATATCTTTTTGGATCAGAAATACAGTGCTCAGGTAAAAGCAAAGGCCTGCACAAGGGCTGTTTGCCTGTGCAAACCTTCAGATAGCCAATGGACCAAGACATTCTTACCTATGACAATCCTAAAACTAAAACTTTGCAGCCACAAAGACCAGGGAGCACATTTGCACTGAAGATAGGAAACAAACACTCTTCTCGCACACTTTCAAAAGTCTCTGCTGCGTGCAGTGAACTGAATATCGGTCTTAGCAATTAAGAAAGTCGTTAGACGGTTTGAGAAAGAAAATCAGGAGAAAAAGGGCAGATGAGCTCACTGCAGCAGGGAGGCCTGCAGGCGGAACGGTAAGCCTCCTCCAGAGATCCCTGAGCAGCAGCCTGTCGCTCGACATCCTCATCATTTCCACTACAAGTGTTAGAGCAGCTGAGGAGAAGATTCTGAGCAGACGATTTTATTTTTCTGATAAAATACTCAGGAGAAATGACACCTAGGCATGTTTCACAAGAGCTGTACCATGTGAGAAGTCTATGAATCTGCCAACCATTATAGGGGTTAACACATCTCACCTATTCAATAGCAGCTTCTCTCCACTTCACCTGCCAGCAGGTCGTATATCTTTAAGATCTCTTTACATCCTTCTAACACGTTTGCCCACTGTGAAAATGTCTAGAGGAACTAAATGCCTCAGTGAAAATGGCACTTTCAGTTATTTGAGAGCACCCTGGGATAGACAGAAGGGTGAGCTACTCTCTCTACACATTGCTTTGATTAATGTTTGGAAAAGAATGACAAAAACATGTTTCTCCAGCCCACGCTTCAGGACTAATAAATTAGCCTGGAAAGTTCATAAGCATTTTTGGAACTCCTTATACCAACTGTTGCTATACCATGTCTTCAGTACACGAACTGCAATTCTGTAGTTCAAGAAACGGGGGCACTTGTAAAGCACGTCTGTGAGTTTAAAGGGAAAATGCCCAAGTTTATATTTGGGATACACTGGAGGTTAACACCTTTAAAGTAATTCAGGTATCTTATCCTTCCTTCTCCTACTACATCTAACATATCTTCATGTCTGTGTGTGTACACATTGTATGTACATATATTTCACTCCTTGAAGCATTTTCAGTAAAGACTGCAGCTCAACTAATGATCACTCTCCCTCCTACTGAAAGGTACAATTGCTCTTCAGTCTCTCCAGAGGACACCGCAAACTTCCCTCCATCACGCTGATCTCAAACAGATGCTACTTGTTCAGAGAAACTGGACAAATATAGTGACCCTTTTTACTGAACTCCGAAACAATTTGGTTTGCCAGGCCAGAGCGCTGGCTGTTTTCTGTTGGTGGTGTGGGAGAGAGGGGAAGTCTCGAGCACTGCCATAAAGAACCTAATGCTGAAAACGTTGAGAAAAAGACCCACGAACAAAAGGGACTGGTACCAAGAACCTGAAGCCAGCTGGTTAGCAGGATGGCACTGCAGCTTTTACCTGGGTGGGAGGGTAGAGACAGCAAGAATTGCTGCTGGCATAAAACAATAACCAATGACGCCAATGTCCATCAACCCTTAGAGCACACTGATGCTTTTCACATTAATCCTCTGTTTTTAAACAGTTTATCTAGAGCAAGATCTGTTGTATAAACTTACGCTGGTTACTTTCCTCTTGATGTTCTCCAGGAGATGTTCCTGGCCTCGGATGAAGTACGGATGCTGGAATTCAGTATCGTCTTTCTCTGGCTTCACCAATCCTCCCTGCTCAATGTGGACAACCTTTCGAAAGCCATCTGAAAATCAAAGAGCAGATAATTGGAGAAAAGCTTAGCTGGCTAAACGTGAACTTGAGAAAGCAGAAACTAGCGCAAGTTACCCTTGTTCACTTAAATACCCAGTGCTTTATCACTGTGGTATTCCTGCCTAACTGACCTCATCCTAAAAATGCTATGTGGAATTGAGAAACCCTTCCTTAAATTGACAGATGTTTGGACAGAGGCTTATGCTGATCCTCTCTATGTGGCCTGAACAGCAACTTCAGGACAGTATGAGTCCTCTCCAGCCACCACGTCCTCCCCCTGCCCGTCTCTCCCCAGGGGAGCCGCAGAGCCAGGCCACTCAGCTACCTGCCTTGAGCAACAGCTTGACACAGACGGCTGAGAAGAGCAGGATCCACTTCTACATCCTAGAGGCATTTGAAAAACACCTTTTGCTGCTCTTGCAAGACCAACTTGCGCCGACGTTTGGCTGATGGGTCGGCAAGAAGAAAGGCTGAAATGACTGGAACTAAACGAAGAGTCTCAAGTTACCCTCACCATTTCCTGATAAAAGCCTCTCATTCACAGGGAACTGCCCTGTTACATGAGTAAACAGCACCCGGCCTCGCCTTTTCAATGCGGAGCAAGATAAGGAAAGAGATATTTCAACAAAACTTTTTTCAAGAATACCACCCAAAAAAGACTCAAACTTTTAGCACACGCTCCAGGCAATCCCAGAGGGCTTATGCTTTATTTATTCAGGGCATAAAATGGTTTCTGAGAGCAATACATGATGCAGATAAAGCACCACTGCCTATCATCTCACATTCTAATGAAAACAGGAATCCTTTGGAGACAAAACCATGCAAGTGTCCAGCAGCACACAACAGGAGAGGAGTTATTACTGCACTTAATTGCACTCCCAAGCCCCTCTGTTCTCCACTTCAGTGCCTTCTCCCTGCAGCACATGCTACCTTACCCTGCAAGTCCACGATGCAGACTGCTGTAGCTGGCACGCCTATAAAAAATCTGCACATTCCAGGCACTGTAGGCACCCTGATCCTGAAGCTGAAAATAAGGAGCAATTTTCTTATAGTAAAGGAGACCCCAAGGCAGAGAAGGTAAAGAAATGACTTCCCAAAGGCTTCAGAGCCTTTCCAGAAAGCTTCTTCCTAAATGAGCTGTACAACACTACTAGGACGGAGCTGACAATCTCTGCAAACAGGGTTAGTTGTCCTGAAGCAGACATTCAAGTTACCGATCTGCTCACCTTCATACTAAAGCCCCAACGTCTTTTTTTTTTTTTTAACAGTCTACTCCACCTTAAGAAATGTAAGTCCATATAGTTTTTCTCCTTCTAATATATGACAATTAAAAACATCCTGCCTCCAAACAATTCCCCAGAACTACTGCGACAAGTACCACTTTCGTTATTCCCGCAGCAACGCGACCTTCTGGTGAGGGTGACGGTGCAACTGCTCTGCTGCGTGGGGAAGGGAAGGGCACGGCATGCTGGAAAGTGCTTCCTCAACAGTTCAGGCAGAAGTTATGCACCAAAGTCTTCAGATGTACTTAAAACACCTAAAAGCCACTCAAGAACAGAGTGTAGCGCATCAAAGTATTTTTGGATCTCAGCATTTCTGTAAACCGCTAAGATAAATCAAGAGTGTTATTTAAGTTGCTCAGACCACAGCTGTGGTAAAAAAAAAAAAGGCTTCCCGCACTTGCAGCAGAAAGTGATTTAGAAAAATTACACGTTATTGTAGTGATATTAGCCAGTTCTGGGTTATTCAAGTGATCCTTAAAAACTAAACGCCCCGGTCACGAAGCACAGAGCGTGCCCCAAAGATATTCAAAGAGCTGGTGTTGAAAGGTAATGAAAATGTCATCCTTTCTAATAACATTGGAATGCTCTCTGCAGCCCACATCTGGAGCATTACAGTTAATCCCTGATATAACCTCCACGTGAGAGGTGTATGAAAGGCATCCTTTATGTTGCTGCCTATCACAAGAACCCGCAGCCAAAACGTAAATGCAGACCTGTGTGCGTGGGGAGGAAGCCGAGCAGACTGCCGTGAAGCAACGTCTCTGGGATAATCCCAGAATGTTCCTGCTAGCTGGCAGGAAAGAGCAGCTACAAATGCACCCATCGATCTGGGAGCATTTACAGAGTCAGGCAGTTCTTGATTTCCTTGCACATCCGAAGGGTAAGAGGAGGATTAGGCAGTATAAGTTTGGAAAACTGGGAAGGGGGGAGCATGGAGAAAAAGAATATTGCTTGGTTAGTAGAGGGCAGGGAACCAGTAGCACAGAGATACTCGGTCAGAACAGCAAAAGCTCTGGACAGTCCCCCATCCGTGTACTGAAGGGACCCAACCTGAAACACCAGCTCAGATTCAGTTTGCTTGTGCAGCAACCAGAAGAGGAGTAGAGGTGTCCCTAGACAACATTTCCACCTGAGCTCGCAGCAGATTACTTTTTTCGCCTGTGGCTGTGCCCAGAAAGGTGAGCAAGGCTCAGCACACGCCATGAAACACCGGTTCTGGAGAACTTCATAACCCTCACTCAGGTTTTGCATAGGGATCCACAGCCTGAACACGAGCTCAGAGGCACTTTCACGTTACTGGACTACTCACCCAGCCAGGATAACGAACCTCAAATTTCCCTATGAACAGGTAATACAATTGTGCTAAACACAAAGCAATTTGAGAAAAATGCAACAATAACTGCACAGCTGTTCTATAAACAAGCAAGTCCCAATAAACTAAGTGTAGAAAATCATGCTGCGTTTCGGGTATCTTTTTCTTTACTACATGTCCTTTAGCAATCCCCGTTCTTCAGGCAAGCAGGACAGGCAGTGTAGGGATAAACTCTGGATTTACTTTCAAGTTTGGACATGCATCTGACATGTCACTCAACTCCAAAATAAACTGAAATCCTCAAACTGCCACCAATCGTAAGCTAAGAAATCCCTTTTAGAATTCAAGTAAATCAAAGCCTCTGTAACCCAGGTTGGGAAGAACAGGATCAATGTTAAAAAACAGATTAAGCATAGAAAAAAGTTACAAACGCCTGAACACGGAAGTTACGTTTACGCATTTTCTAGTGCAAGACGTGAAGCCTAGCTTTCCGTCATCTCAATACTACATCATGCTATCACGGTGGTGTAACAGAACATGTAAGAAATATCCAGAAGTCTGGTCAAGGGCGGGAATTTTGTTTGGAGAACCCAACTCCTGAGGTCTTAAAAAAATCTCAGTTCCATTTCTGATCAAAACATGTTTGGGTTTTTTTCCAGAAATATTGAACCACTTGGGAAAGGTGTTGTTAGAAAGAGGTTTCAGCCCTGTCTTAGCTTGGTCTTGGAGATTTATTGCTTCTTTTTCCCGCCTTTTTAAAAGAAAACCTTATCACTCAGATCTGCTTTTGTCCAATCACCTAATTCTGTTCCAGCTCTTCTCTCCCTGCTATTGAAAGAGGGAGCTGACACCCAGAATAATGTTATTCCCCCTGCCCTCCCCTGCCCTTTTAACACTGCAGACAGTGAGAGGGAACAGACCAGACAGCTTACTTTCTTCTTATTATTCCCCAGTTACAGCAGCGTCAGTTGGAGAGGCAGCCTTTACCTTGTTTTACAAGCTAATGCTCAGGCTGATCCTATTCCAAAGCGTTCCAGGACACGCAAGTCCTACAGGCACCTGCAGACACGTGCTTTGGAGGCAAATGCCACCCTCCGCCCTCCAAATGCCAGTCAGATGCGGTGACAGGACAGACAAGGGAAGTGCAGCCGGAAAGATCACTCGGAGCAGGGAAGCAAAGCCGCTGAAGGAGCCTGTCCCTCTGCAGGGTGGCCTCCCACCCCTCGCCTGCAGAGAGGAGCTGAGCCTTCCTACCTGCCAGACAAACCAGCTGCTTCTCCTGTCCTCCAGCAAAAGAAACAGCACGTAAGGTGAAAAGCACCAATAAGCGATATTCTGCAGGTGTCCGGCCATCCCTTGTCTAGTTACACATAAGTAGCCCAAAGACATCCTTGTTCTCCCAGCAGGATTTGATATTTCAGGCATACCTCTCCTCAGCTGTGATGGGAAGTGGCATATTCCCTAACTCTCCGGGAGCTCTTGACCCTTCTCAGAGAGCTATGCAAGCAGGTGCCGCTTTTCACGTACACACGTGCATGAGTAAAAAAAAAAACCCACAACAAAAAACAAAACAAAAAAACCCCAGAAGACAAGAAAAGGTCCGGTTAAACCAATTTAATTTTCTTCCATGACAGGGTAGCAAGCTTTATCAACAGAAAAGCAGCAGACATCGCAACCAAAGCATGACATCCTCAAAGCAGGAAAATCTGCAAGATGAAACTGATATAATATGGGTGTAAACCCAAGAGAAAAAGCCTTATTTAGGGAGCAGTTAGCAAAAAATATTGTAGTGCTGCGTATAAGAGCGTGGGCCCAGTCCTGTGCAGCACCTTCATGAATGGCACGAAGGACTGAATCGAGCACGTTTGCTAAACTAGCTGATAAAACACAGCTGGGAAGAGCCGCAAGCATGCCGAAAGACACGACTGCAATTCACAGTGATTTTGACAAGAGGAATGAAACTCACTACTGACAAATATCAAGGTACAACTCTGAGGCAGAAATAAAACCAAACAAACATGGAGGGAAAACCACTGGATAGATAGCAGCTGAGCAGAAGATGATCTGAAGGCTGCAGTAGATCATGAGCTGAACGTAAAAGTCAACGTCAGACTGCTGAGAAAAAGGCCAATGCCATCATGCACAGAAGTATCACCTTCAAGACACACGAATTACTCTTTTTGTTCTATGCAGCGATACACCCAGCGCTGGCCACTGCACTTCAACAAAGGGATGGAACAAAGCCAGTTCAGAAAGGAATGCAAATGATTAAAGGCTGGAAAACAACCTACAAGAATTAAAAACCCAGGCTGTTTACTCTAGGAAAAAAAAAAATAAAAGAAAAAAGAGAGAGGACTGAGGAGACGTATCAAGTTTTCACAGGCACAAAGGCCGATGCAAAGGGAAAAGGAAAAAATCTCTTTATATCCACAGCAGATAGGAGAGGAGTGGAGGATTTAAACTGCAGCCTGGAAGGTTTGGGTTAGGCATTCAGCAATCAACTCCACTGCTTCATTATCCTCACACTAACAGCATTTCCTTGATGAACTTACGGAATCTTGATTACTGGAGGCTTAGAAAACACAGGTTGGATGCAAAATCATCAAGAACAACACACAGGTAGCTGATCCTGCCCTGAAGCAGAGAATTGGACTAAATGATTGTGAGGTCCCTCCAGCCTTATTCTGCTATGATTCTATGGATTTTTTTTATTTTTTTATTTTTTTTTTCAAATAATTGCTGTTTAGAAGAGCCAGTTCAGACAGGGCCTGCTCCACATGATGCTGGCAGCAACATCCCCTCAAGAAAGTGCGTAGAAAATGAACAAGCCGTCACATGTGGTGGTCCTGTCTCACCGGAGGCATTCCAGAGGAGGTCCTCCCTCCTGACACAGGATGGCAAAGAGTGCCATCGCAAACGTTAACGATGGGCGAACACAAAGAAAGCATTCAGACCTCCCGTGCTAATAATCAGGAAATATCAAGATAAAAGAAGCCCGAGAGTCTGAATTTCTTTACATCTAGCAGAAGTTTTCAGTTCTAGAAGTTGTTACTCCCTTCAGCAGAGGCCAAGCTTAAAACTACCACTTGGTCCCGAAAACCTGAGTGATTGCAAAGCCAACAAACGAAATGTTCCCTGCATTAAACCTGGGCAGAGGAGCGGGACCTTATTTCAGGATGAACTTTACTCTTTGCACTCTGAGCTGCCAGAAGATACTTACACATATTGAGCTGCCGTACAAAGCTGGCCATGTTGTTATGTTTGAAGTACTTTGGAAGCACCTCCTTGGCAAATTGGCCTTGGTCAAACACATGGAAGCTGTTTCCACTCTGTTAAAAAATAAAAACAAAACATTATCAACCACCGTTACCCAGAAAGAGAGAAGCCCACCTGCCCTTTCATTTCACAAATATAAATTCTGCGTCGCTGTGGGTGAGATCAGTAACGGCCCCATCTCTTGGGGTCCCTCAGCTGCAGGTAAGAATGCAGTTTATTAACTTTGTTTGAAGTTCTTACCATCTGACCAACGCAAGCTCCCACGAATACGGTTCAGAGGGACCTCAACTACATCCTTCAGCTCCTGATGCAGCTGGTGTTTAGCACGTCACTGCGTCTCAGCTGAGCCAGGGTAACTGCCCGCAGGAGCACTCGTAGCCAATGGGGGCTAAATCCCATTTCCTTGCACTCAGCCCGGAAGAACAACACACATCTGTCAGTTATCGAGAACGGGCAGACAGCCGATAACTCTTTATGCTGTGATCAAGCTACCAATGTGGAAGAACCAGCAGAGCACAACTCCTCAGAGACTTAAAAAAACAACCCAGGAGGTTACGCAGGCTACAAAGATCAAACCTCAATTTGCACAACCGCAAATCTATTAATTCCCCAACCTGTCCCAATTAACTTGTTTTCGTATCTACAGCAACAGCCAACAATCTTCCGAGCAAATGAAGACAACCAGGTTAGTCTGACTTTAAACATCAACATCTGCAAGCAAACAAAGACAATTCCGCGTCCTGCCAGTCTCGGGCAGCTCGCCGTGCCCATGCAGACGAGGTCCAGAGCAGCTGAAAGCAACCGCTGCTGTTGCTGGCCGAGCGAGAGCAACACTGACTAATGAGTTTTAATTTTTCACTGCGACTGATAAACATTTTCTACATGTTGATTTAAAAGGTAGGAATAGGTAGGAGATGGGAGAAAGCGTCCCTGCCCCTCTAAACCCTGAGGTACTTCTGCTGTCGGATTCTGGAAAACGAGTTATCACCAACAAAGCAATGCATGCCAAGAATAACTAGTTATTTTGACTATTATAGCTATCTTGACTAGGGGTCAGGATCACATTTCAGGCACTTAGCTTTCAGGTCTGTGGTGCCGTTTTATCAAGTATGGTTTCTATTCCCTTTCTGGCACGCTGAGCAGGAATTATACGGTCAACATAAGCATCTGCAAAACAGCAAAAGAAGGGATTTTCATTCTGGCAAAGCGACACAAGAACTCCGAACGCATTTTACAACCCGGATTTTCTTCCATGACGAAGTCCTGCTCCTGATCCATCCTCCTGCTAATATCATCCCACGTACCACCAGCACACAGCGCTGGCAGGAGCACCAGAGGAGAGCCAAGCCCGACAAGATACCGACAAGTCGTTGCACGGCCATGAAGCAATCAGACTTTTTAGTTCAAAAGAAAAGCGGCAGGGCCGGGCCAGACCACCCACACGACTGCAGAGGGATGGTGCCTCCAGAACTCTAAAGTCCCCCTCAGTTCATGAGAGTGAATCAACGAAGGGACCTTCACATGCAGGAGCCGCTACTTCAATATTAAACCAGGTCGTGCTGCTCGGGACGGTATCTCCTGGCAGGCAGCACCCATGCACAAGGGCACAACCACCCCTTCGTGCGTTACTGTGGCGAGCAACAAGGCGAACACAAAACCACGAGGGCTCTGCAAACTCCAGTCTTGGCAGACCAGTGCTACCGCTAAGCACCACGAGCATCTGCGGACGGTCTCCAAGTCCCAGCACGAACCTCCAGGGAAAAGATGAGGCCGAGGTCTTCTGAACTGACTGAAGAGTATCAGACCAAATATCCACGAGACCTGATTTTCAGACAGGCACGTCTTACTTTTAAAGTTACTGGGCAAACGCGACGTAGCATTAATCCTAAAGAATTAAGACTACTAAGAAAAAAACCCTCAGACTATAAAAGGCTCTGCCTGCCAGTAACAAAACCAGGTAAGGGTTTATTAAAAGTTGACAGTTTGGGCTTTTTGGTCCATGGATGAGTTCCTTTACTCCTTCAGAGGATTCACCTGCGGTTGAGTGTGTGTTTTCATTACGGCCCTTTACTCCTTATCCAATACTTATGAGTACTCCGAGTTAGTTCTAATAGCAAAAAATGCAATAGAAAGGTGGCAATGAAGGAAGGAAGCCCACACGAGCCAACCCACAGCAAAGAAAGCATCTTGGAGTCCCATTCCAAACCTTTTTGTTTCGCCGGAGTTGCTCCACTCAAGAGTTCTTGCTTTTTTGTCCCCTAAGACAATGAAGTTTGCTGGTGGTCTCCTCTGCGTGCTCCACAGCACTACAGCCATTCACCGCACGTCGCCGCATCCAAAACGCTCTGCTCCCTTTATCTACGTCTGGATCCCCCAACCTGCCTCCCCACCTAACTCCGCTCCGGCCCAGCCCTGTGAATCTTCCCAGGTTTAGCTATTCCACAGGAGTCTATCCACGCTGCTAACAAGCGTAATAGATTTTTCCTGTTTGGATAGAAGGATGGCGATTAGGTCCATCAACATCAAGGAGTTTCACCCAAGTCTCAATGCAGTACCTCCTCCTTCCAAGGAAGGGGGGAAGAAGAGGGACCTGAAGGCAGGCTCTCAGCCTTCAGATCTAATACTGTCAGAAGCACCACGTTGGTGATTTCCTTCATAACGTTGTTTGAGATTCATCCTAACATTTGTCTTTTTAAAACTGTACCGCTTAAGCGTTTCCCCCCGCAATCACTAGAAATACTCCCATTTCCGGACTGTTTATGGCCGGCTTATGCACATTTTCTTGCACTCACACCAACTACCTTTCACTTAACCAGCTCTTCTCCCATCCTGGTGTTAGTCCAGTGCCAATCGGCACACACACACGCCCAACACACGGCTACCGCTGCTCAGAGCAGCTGAGCGGCTGCTGCTGCAAAGTGGTAGAAGGCTCGGGAGTAAGCTGGAAGGGCAGAAGCCTAAGGTATGCAAGCGGCTTACAGGAAAACCAACCTGAATTAAACTGTCTGTAAGTGAGAGGATTATTTGCACAGTTAGGACTACATCAACCCTGCACAGGCGTTAACCAAATTCTGCCTCATTTATATTATTCCAGTTCTCAAGGTCGTCTGGTTTCTTCTGCACGGCATCCCAAATCTCTGCTGTGTTAACAAAGGCCAGCAGTGTTTTGTGAAAATCTTCTCAACACATCTAATGTGCCAAAGTCATTACAAAAACCGCGCTCAAAAAGACTGTTCCAAGACTTCATCTTCAAGCAGCTCTGCCATGACCTCTCTCCATACTGGAGCAACCCTCTGAAAACTAACTGTTGTCTCTGCTTTAGCCAGTCTCTCCCCCACAATTCTCATATTAATCCTCATCTTCTCCACTTTCATTTATGATTTTCCATGTGGCAGAGTATCAAATGCTTTGCAGAAGTCCAGACACATTAGATCTGCCCCAATTCCTTTATCCAGAAAAGGATTTCATGCCCAGAGGAGAGGTGAGGAGGTACAATCCATTTTTGGTAAATCTATGTTGTATTTTATCCCATTTCCATTTACTTCTATGGCTTTAGTTATTCTTCTCTTTGGAATCATTTCCAAGGCACTTCAAACCATCAAGGTCAGTCTAGTTAGCCATTAATGCTCCTCTTAAAATCAAACAGCTTATACGAATGAGGCGAAGCGTCTTTCTTGGGGCGACCGCTTATGTTGCGGAAAGGGGACGAGGGGCCTCCTGTTCTAAATCCCACTTCTCCCTCGCTGTTAGGGGAGATCAGGATCAGGATCTCAGCTCCCTGGACTGGAAGAAGTCCCCCCCCGCGCTGAAATTCACCTGCTGGACACCTGCTCGCCCTGCCTGCTGGAACCACACTCGGTGTTAATGATGTGACCCAAGGGGACAGCGCAGGAGTTGGACCATTTCCCAGCAGTTATCAGGGTTTGTTGAAAGGGAAGAAACAATGCAGGCAGATCCCTTCACAAGGTAGCGCAAAAGTTAGGACAGTAAATGAAATACAGCTTATCTTGCGTAATTTCGGTATACTTTTATCTTGACGCGTTCCAAGTCCAGTTCAGACAGCATCAAACATTTGAGCACAGATCAGGTTGCTTTGTCAAAAGCCTCGGCTCTCCCTAAGAGGGGGACAACATGAAGTCAAAATGACTCATGTAACACTAGACCTTTTCAACGCGTTGGCCAGCACCATACTCACTCCTAGTCTAGACGGGCTCTGACCACCCACTGCATGCTCCAGGCCTCCACATCTGCACTGGCACCCTTCTGCTCTTCCCATTCTCCTCCTGCAAAGCCTCGCAGGCTTGAGACACCATTTATTCTTCTGGCAGACAAAAAAGGAGGTGCCCCCAAAGGATTTTCTGAAACTGATGCTGGGAAAGAAAAGTCAGTTGATTAGGGAAAGTGGCTGAGTTGAGGCTTGGTGTAGAAAAGTCTCCTTCCTAGTCCGGGCGGTGCTTATAATCCACCGCATGCTACTTGCTTCTCTCCCTGCTGCCTACACATGCTCTGTAGCAGGACACTTAACAGAAACCCTCAATGACCTTTTCAGAATTAAGATTGCAGAAGGGCACTTGTGTTTAGCAAACATCTTTTCCCTCTGTTTACAGCAGTAATAGGAGTTCTATAATGCAATAAACCGCTCAAACTTTGTTGTTAAGCAGTCCTCGATGGCACTGAACGGCTGAGGTTAAGGGGCCCAAAATTACGGAATCGGACTGAGGATGAAGGCTCTAAGTCTTTTCACATACAGTTACAAGTACAGCTGTGAATCTCAAAACATGAAAGCTGTCCACAGGACAAGACCCCTTTGCAGCCCTTCCCTTCGGAAGCATCGTGAGCCTCCGGCCCTGAACCCTCCCAGCCTTTCCAGCTCCTGATACGGTCCTGCAGTTTCAGAGGTTTCACACCAAAATTTTGCTCTGTACCTCCCGCTCCTTCCCCCAGACTGTGTTATTTGCTACCCACAACGACGAACTGACTGTCCAGAGTAATCTTTTAGCATGCCTGCTCTTGCCGCCTCTCTCTGAACAGTCAGGTTTTCCTCTTTACCACCTTCAAGTGAATCCATCCGGAACGGTCGGGCACAGTTTCACCGCCACAGCAGCTGTGAGCAGCAGCGTTCAGAACAGCGATCCGTCCAAAAACCAGCTACCGAAAAGCTATCGTCTCCTCCAGCTGACAATCCTGATCATCCGGCTTCTGCCTTTCCATCCTCCACACTATACGTGGAACTTAAAGACACTGGACAGCGTACATTTAAGTGCTTGCAGGCATTCCCTCCTCCCCCATCAAGCGCATCTGAGGAATCCCTTCGCTACCTGTCCTGGTGCTAACCATCACATCTCCCAGCTCCTCCGCAGATCACAGGCTAGAAATAACATGGCGCAGCAGTTTTCCATCTATCGCCATCGGTAGGCAGGCCCCAGTTTGAACAGTTCTAAAGAACTGGTAGAGTTGTTTTAAATATTATTTCTGATTAATGTACTGCTGAACATAATTTTTTTTCAAAAATAACAGAAAATCAAAGTTTAAAAAAAATGCTGCAGTCATGCCCAGGCGACCTGGAAGCTCTGATAGCCGGCATCGCTCTGAAGCCCAACACTAAGCTGGCTTCAGCTTAGAGCACCGCAGAATCTGGGTCACTTACCACTGCATCGAGATAGAAAGAAAATCTCACTTCTGAAGTATAACTTCAGATCTTCTACATATTTGTACACTCAGTTTATAAGAGACTTAGGTCTGTGAAATAAGCAGGAAAATCCAGGAAAATATTGACTTTAGAGCAACAAATAAAAGGTTCGGTACTACTTCCCAACACCTGACACGCCAGACCTATTTTGAAAATGGAAATACCGATCCCTGTGGTGCAAGCGTCACTGCGCAGTGAGATCATCCAGATGCGAGGGACAGCAGCAAAACCATGACTTTGCATAAAAACCCAAGTAACGTTATCAGTCTTACAAAGTCGCGCCAGAAAATGAAATCCTTACACAATGAAAGCTGATCAACTATGGAAGATGTTTCAAAAAAAAGGGATGACAATATTAGTGTTTACTTAATTAGTGTTTAAGTGTAAACTTAATGTTCAAATTTGTGAGACTAGCATGGGATTCAACAGTTCTCAAACTCCAGTTTAAATTTGATCATTAAAATTATGAAAACCTTTATAGCTATCATCTGAGATACTAAAAAAACCTCCAACCAAACAAGAAAGAGCACCCAAGAACCTTCTGGCTCCACCGCTGTTGAGAGCAAGATTAACCCCATGAAATTCTCTTACGACCCAGCAATGAAGATTAACTAGACGTCCCTCATGCCTCTCCAACAATAGAGCGACTTTGTTTAAGCCTTGGAAACGCTTACCTGTTTCTTTCACCTTCCACCCTAAAGACGAGAGACATTATGAAGCAGCACTCCAGCTCCAGCACAGCTATCTCTTATTTAGAAACATCCAGACCCAGATACACAGCAGGCTGCGGGGCTCCAGACTCCGGGCCAGACAACTCACTGCCTGTTTTGCTCAGGTACCACCTTACCGACGTTAAAATGCCGTGTGTGATCTGCGAGGGTTCAGACTTTGCTTCACAGGCAGCTCAGCCCTTAGACAAGCTGTACTCGGCCACCTTGCCGCAGGTCGGGGGCCTCGGGGTCAGATGGACACGGACTTCCCAGGCGGATGCGGCTGGAGGCAGCTTGCCTTCCCTGACTCCTCGCTGCCTTCTTAGACCAGGCATGCTGGTTGCTGCTGGAGGTGCCGCCGGTCCCAGGTCGTGGAGGCAGCTCGGGGAGTGCTCCAGCAAATGGACGTGTTGGGAGGGGAGGGAGAGGGAAGGGAAGAAGGAAGCCACCTCCAGCAAAAGGACCACCAACAGGACGGAACAAACCCTTTCACTAGCGCAGCAAAAGCACAGACTACGCGACCGCAGCCTCAGGCACCGGTGCCAGCGCGGCAGGACCCAAACTGGCTCAGGAGCTTTCATCCCCTCGGGTTACTCAGCGTTTGTACACGTCAAGTGCCAACTAAGAAGCTCGACCAAACCAAAGTGCCTGAAGGCTTACGTAGCAGTGCACTTGTTGCCTACCTAAAGCAGCCAGAGCTGACGGAATGGGTTTCCTTGGGCTTCTCAAGGGACGTACGGACACTTTCAGAGACGTTCCGATCACAGCTCGCAGGGGAAAAGGCTGACGGCTCCCGCACCACGGCCTGCTCCGAACACCCGGCTCAGAAGCACACGACTGGTGGCCTCCCAGGAGGTGCAGCTACAACTGCCAGGGGCCAGAGAGGAAGAGAAAGCCGAGGAGATGAAACCCTGGTCCAAAGGCCAACGGTGAGACTTCCCAAGGAGGGCTGGAAGCAGAGGGAGTGAAACTGTGGGTTCTGGTTCCTGTTCCAGGGGTTGCTCACATTTTAAGAAGCATTTGGATAAAACGCTTGGTGCTGGGGCCAAAGATGACTCACAATTTGCTGGGTGTCACGAACCCCACTCCGAAACACGTATTCCTCCTGCTCCAAACACAGCAACTTTTGTGAGACTGAGCCTTGTCAAATTCAGTTCCTGGAGCCCGGCGCTAACCGCTCTGCCTCACCACAACGAAAGCGGTTCGTTGTGCTGGCCCTGGCTGTGCAGAAAACCTGGGGGTCCTGGCAGGCAGAGCCGAGCGTGCCGGCAGCGTGCCCTTGCGAGGGGGAAGGGGCCAACAGGCAGGCACAAGCAGGGACCTCATCTACAAGGTGCCGGGATACAGAGGAGCAAGTTTGGGTCAGGATCAGAGCAACCTGGTCTGGCTCCAGAGCAGATCCTGCTCTGAGCCGGAGCTGGGACTAGAGACCACCAGAAGCCCCTTCTCACCTAAATTATTCCATGAGCTACGTTTTTTGTCTAGTTAGCTTTAGCTAGTACCAGTCTCCCAGCACGGTTACATGTGCAGCCCCACAACCCTGCATCGGTACAAGGGTAGGTACAAACACTGCTTTGAGCAGAAATGCTAACTTAAAGCGAAATGAAACAGCCTCATTTTCCAGTAGATACGAGTGTTGAAAGACACACCTTTTAACACACAAAAAATAAACCCTTCTGCTGTCAGCACCTGACCTACTGTTTAGAAGACGCCCTTCATGCATAGCTAAAAGGGGGAGACCCACCTGCCAACCGCAGCGTGCCTGCCGTACACAGCGTTGGACTGAGAAGCACTGGTACCCAGCTGGGCTGAAGATGGTCGGGAAGTCGCTAGACCCAAGCGGGAAGAACCGAAGTGACACAATTAGAAGTATCCTCACCGCATGCTAAGAACTGTCAAGTTTAGCACGTTTAGAATTTCATAAGAACTAATCCGGAGCTGAACTGTGTCTAAGTGTACCTGCACAGGGGCTGCCAAAGCACTGACCGCAGCCACAGGGAAAGCCAGCCTTTGTGTGACCTTCTGCACAACTCATCGGTACGCTACCCTGGGTGACTGTGCCTGCAGCTAGACACAGGACATCGTCCTGCTACAGCTGCTTGAGGGGCAAAGCCACACAGTGATGCCAATCCTGGCTAATACTTACATACTTTTGGCAAGAAACACAAAAATTCAGTGTGTAAAGTCGATACCAACCGTGGCAGCAGAAGCAGGCTGTTCCAGTGAAGGAACTGGAGGTCCTGGATCCAAGGTACTTGCGACGGCTGGCGCAGCAGGTTAGCGTGCCAGCTGGGGTCTATCCACATCATATCCAGTTTCAGGATGGGATGAGGTGGGATGAGCAGAACCTCTGCATCAGTGTGCTGTAACCAAAAATTTGTCCTCCCTCCCATTCCCCTTGATCTCAGCTGTATGCTCTCGCCACCTTGCACAGACCATGATGCTCCACAGACTCCTCTCGCTTTCTTCTCCAAGACCTGATCTAACTTGCTAATTCAGCAACAGAAACCTTACAGCGGTTTCCTGTGAGGCCAGACAGCTCACAGAATATCTCAAGTTGGAAGGGACCCATAAGGAGCTGAACCAGTTCATAGCCCATCCGGCAAGTGCCGGAGACAGGACAAGGAGGGGCTGACCATTACAGCTGCTCAGCTGTTCCAGAAACCATGCTGTTACTGAATTTCAGTAACCCAGACTGCATGTGACAAACCCAGACCTCCGTGGCCACGTGCTCGCCTCTGCAGGAAACAGTTTACAGACTCTTCATGCCACACTGGGGAAACAAGTCATGTCATTCTAGGAAAGAAATTCTCCTTCCCTCCCACCATACAGAAAGAGCACACGCCGGCGTTGATTGTGCGCGAGCTACGTTCAATCACTGCACTATTTCCAGCTTCAGCGCGATGGAAAGAGAATCTGCTCCAGTCTGAAAAATCTAAACAAGTCACCATTTCCAGCATGGAGACTTGAAACTTGACTTTCTGAAGACTGACTTTTCAATAAAGCTCACCTACACCACTGTTAGAGACCCGGCACCACCCAGGGCCCGACCGCATTCCTCTTGTGTGCACAGAACAGCACGGAAGAGACGAGCTTCAGCTTACAAGAAGAAATCCAAACAAATCTGTAAGGCGCTGACAATCTTATGTACAAGGGGACTTAATGCAAGCAACCTCCAAGGGGAAATTTCACCAGTTTACCACGAGTTCAGACATCAGGAGAGCAGGAGGTTTTCTGACAGATAGTTAACAGCACACTCCACCAGAAAATCCCTCTGTCGCATGCACAGCCCCGGCAGAACCAAGGTCAAAGCTGTTGATCAACACTAGGCCTTTTTCTAGCAACTACAGATGAGCCACCTACTGAACAGATCGATCAAAGATCAATTTTTTTTGTTGTTCACTATAACACTGTGCCTTCAGCTTACCAGCCTCACTCTGCTCAAGCCTGGCAGAGCATCACCGGCTCCCTCTAGACATGGTCTTCCCGGGAAGGCAAGGATGAGAACTCCTGCAACGGACGAGCTAGCAGAGCGGAAGGTAATAAATCAGCATCTTGCTTATCCACGCAGCGCAGGACGAGAAGAGCCCTTGTGTGCGACCAGGTTCAGCCCCGAGCTATCGCAGGGGATCGCGGCATGCACACGTTGATTCCAACTCCATCCTGAAACTTCTTTTTGATGCCACAAGGCCTTGTAGAGCGCAGACCCAGAACCCTCCTTATTTTTCACTTACAATTTTTTGTTAAGGGAAGGTCATACGCACATGATCCCACTCATTCAGGCTTTATCTTTTTCCAGATGTTGTTTTGCTGGGCGAAGGAAACGTAGTTTTCAGACCATGGTTTCATATTGCTAAACTACATCGAAGTATCAGCTTAAGGTATTCAGGCACCATGACGGCTTCTTCCTGATGCAAACGCAGCGCTGCCAAAACCCGGCTGGTTTCTGGGGACCACGCTGTGAACCACATCAGGTAACCAAGCTCACACAGGCGCATGCGTAAAAAAACGCACAAAAGTGCGGTTTTGGTTTTGAAGCAGGAAAAGTACCCTGATCAAATTCAAAAGAAAGAACGAACTATTTGCGGGCGTAACTATCCAATTCCCAGAAGACAGCAAAAGTCCCTCGCTTGCATGACTTCGCATTTCATACGAGTAGGGTCAGACCACTCCTAACTGCAGCTTTTTCAGGACTTACTCAGGTCTCCCTGCAAGATAAGGCTCTGTGATACTGACGCCTTCCGACTTTATTCATTTCACTTCGCACAGCTACTCCTTTTTTATGCCAACATCATTAGAAGAACCACAGCGGGCAGACCCCAAGAACCTTGAGGAGCCCAGCTAGCAGCTTCACCTAAAACTTAACAAAAGTATTTTCAAACAACACACTTCCCTTCCTTTTTGCTGGCTCTTCACTTGCTTTGCGGATCTTGGGTTAGTCCTTCCCTGCCTCCGGGTGACACATCTTCTGTGCAGCAGTTACTGGAGTCAGGTAGATTAGAGCTTTGAGCTGAGCAGAGATATCTGCACTTGTATTTACAAAACATATTAAAGGTAGGAGAAAATGCAGCCTGTGAAAAACACATTGCTAATGGAAAAAAAAAAAAAAAAAAGACAAAGAAGGAACTTAGGCGTATACAAAGGGATTTAAAATTAGCTATTCGCCAGTCCTTACAACCGAAAGTGAAAACACGCTGCGCTGGAAGTGGCATCACAAGAACAGAAATCCTCTTGGGCCAGACTAGGGAGTCCTAAACCTAGAAAAAGGCAAGGAACAATCCCTCCGTTGTGGGTCAAACCAGAAATTTTCATTGAGTGAGGCTGAGAAAATTCCTCAGCGTCTGTAATCAAGAATACTGGGCCAGAGGATGGACCAAATAGTACAGTGGGAGCTGCAGTAGACTCTCTTTATCCAATAACTGGTATAATTACTAGGGGATCCAACAGAGTTAGATTTTTAAGTTCCACAGCAGATCAACTACCGAAGTAATTTATTCATCTTAATTGCCAGTTATAACTACCATTTTAGCATTCCGTGCACTCAGCACCAAGCGCCCGTGCGCAGAGCTGACAGCGTTCCTCCTGTTCGATGAACGAAATGCAGAAAAACAGGGAAGACTGTCAACATCTATCGGGGTAAAGTTTCTTCCAAGCTCTGCCTCAAGCTGACCCGAACCCTCATTGCATTGAGTTGATTAGCAACTGCAGCCAACGTCACCACACAAAACAAATCACGTTCCAGTTTACACAATTTATCTGAATCTCTCTCCTGCTCCCGAGAGGTTACAGTTCAATGAGGCACAAGGAACTAAGACATGACTCGCTGCTGGCACAGGGAATGAAACATAGCAGAAAACGAAGAACATCAGGTATTAGCATGTTAAGGCGGTCCATAAAAGGGTCTAAAAAGAACCAGAGTCAGTGCAAGCACGGGGCAGGATCCTGCAACCAAAACCAAGCGATCCCGTAGCAGAAGCCTGTGCTTCGATCCACCGGCTCCTGCCGGCGCACGGCAGGGCAGAGCAGCTGCTTAGGAAGGAAGCGAAGTGCCCGGTATGAACGAGCACGGAGCAGGACCATGCAGGCAGAAATCTGAAGGGCCTAGGTTTCAAAGGACAGTTTCTGAATATTCAGTTTTGCAATGTGTCAGCAGGTTACCTTCTCAAAGCCAGTTCCAAGCAGCATTTAGAGCAGTTCGGTTTTTTTGGCTACCAGCACGCTTCAGCTCTAAGTAGAGGTTTTCCATTAAGTGCTACCTCTTGAAGCTCTTAATAAGCCCCTTACTTCAACCTCCTACCTAACACTGGACCTTCACCTCGTGATTCTAAACGAACCTTTTAGCTTGACTGAGGTAAAACCCCCCAACCTTTAAAGGCTCACAATCTTGAATCTAAATTCAATCAGAAATCCAACGCGATTACAGCTATCATTGCCTCGTAAAAATAAGCACTTCATTTTGATCGCCATGCTTACCGGAGTAAGTTTTGTTTTGAATTTGCATTGGAAACACAGAATTGGAAAATAAGTAATTCAAACATAAAAGCTCCGAACAATGGTTGACCCGATGCCTTATTTAACAACCCCCCACCCTATATACTAAACTGGATCAACTTCCCCTCGCAAAACCATGAAAGTTGCCGTTATCTATGCATGTGAGGGATTAAATATAAGATAAAACCTCACATTTCCCCCGTTCACTGCTTGGCAGCTATAAACCCTTCCTCCTCTTGATTCCTCGCTTTTCAGTTAACTTTTGCAGACCGTAAATCAGAACTCTTTAGATGCACGCTGCTACTGTAATTCTTCTGCACGTTCCTCATTTCCAGCTGTATGTTCAGGTTTTCCGTACAATCAAAGCAGTACCTTGCCTTGAGACAGCACTGGTTTTGAGAACAGCAGGAAGGTGAGTGGCGTCTCCCGTGCACCGAGAGTTAAGCCACCAGGAAACCCGTTCTTGAAGGGCCCAACTGGTGACAGACAGTTTCAGCAGAGAGTAATTTTCCTAGCGCAGGCGAGGACCTCGGCACTGACCTCATGAGAGCTGGCCTCGAATTTGGCAAGCTGTGCAGAAAGCGTGTACATGTTTACAGGCAAAACAAGCTGCTGATGATGTTATTCCGTGCACTCTGCTCCCCTCCGCTGTCCAAGAGCATTAACAGAGCCATCAGATGGAAACACGACTGCATGGAAACAGCACCTCACTCATGCTTTGCTTAAGATCGGCGTGCCGTGGCGGGCTTGCTGTTCCACGTGTGGTTGCCTTCCAAGTTTGAGCCTCCCTCTCAAAGAGTCCAGCCACCTCTCTAGGTCTAAATCAGGGCAAGCCTCAGGGTGACTCGTACGCTCATATTGGTCTGGACGGTAACATCCACAGTCATGCTGGAGCACCCCGTGCCTCACCACACGGACTTTCCTGCACTGGAACCCGGGCTTCTGCTGCAGCAGAAATGGGTACATGGGGTTTGCCAGCAGCAGGCGGTTTCATTTAGACTGCAGGCTGATACAAGGACTGACGCTCTGGCTCCACAAGCCTAAGCTCAGCATATTCTAAATTCAGGCTTAAGACTTGGACCAGAGTGACTGTCTGGGTAGGATACCAAATTTCACGGCTTCCTCCTAACTCTCCCTGTCAGGAGCTTCTTCGTGTTCTCCCATGCCCTCCCTCCCCACTGCTTTTGTCCCTGGTCCCCAAGTGAAGAGAACCGAGCTGATGGCTCTGAACCTGACGCTCCCTTCGAGATGAGTAATATAACAGCAAAGCGTCAGCGGCCGGTTTCCCCCGGCCTGCATCCCTTCCCTCTGACAGGGGATGCTCTGAGGGCATGACTTCACAAGATGCAGGGCCAGCCAAAAAACAGGTAACAGCGGCAAGAAAAGGGAGGTCTCCCTCCGTCCCTCATTTACCTTTTGCTATTTGCAGCCCCCAGGACCCCTCTGAACCAGCTCGGCTCTTCAGCAGGTGGGACAGGCTCAGCAGAGGGTCCAACGATGACAAGGTGGACAGGACGACCTGGGCAGCGCAGGAGAGAAGACACCTCTCCTCACCTTGCCCCCACCCTCTTGCATCTGCAAACCTCTCAAGCTGCAGCTTGTGCTGATTTACGGACTCACCACCACCAAGGGGAGGCCCTGACGCTGCCCACTCTTGAGCAGGCGTCTATTCGCCCCTTCGTTGAGGTGATTTAACTTAGGAGGGGCCAAAACTACCACCAGGCCCACTGCATCTAACCACTGCAAGATGAACGCGGCTATCTCACAGACCTTCACCGTAAGTCACCGTTTCACACGCAGTCATGCCGGTCTAGCGTGGCCCTAACGCTCAGCCAAGCCCACAACATGCCAGTCCGTGAAAGGAAAAGCAAAACCATTTTTCTGCTAGTTTAGCTCCCCGGTATAGCTCCCTCTGGATGCAGATGAGACTCAGGGCTGGCACGAGGGAAGAGGAGAGCATCAGATAGCCAGCAGACAGCGTGAGTGTCACACAGATGAGCCAAAGACGCAGCCAAGATACGGCCACCAAAGCGGGCACAGCTTCCTTCCCCTGCCCTCCTGGCTCTGGCACTTCTCCGAGCTTTTCACAAGCTCAGCTCACCAAGAACAGGCCAAGTGCTACAGCTAGCACAAGGGAAGCAGGCGGGGAAGGTTCAGCGTTAACCCAAGAGGTGCCTACCAAGCCAGAACAGAGGTCTATGTGTGACGGCAGCCAACAGAAGATGCCTAAGCAGCAGCTTCTCTAGGAACAGAGCAAATGCAGTGCTGCTTCCTCAGAGCACCTCCCGGCCTCCAGCGGTGCACAAGCCGTCCACCCTCCAACTAACTCAGTTTAAAGAGCTGGCTGCTACCAGCAAAGCTTGCCCCCCTCTTCCCACCATCCCCAGGTACACTTTCCCATTACCTCCAGCAGTCACGTGGCAGCAGGATGAGCCACTAGAACTCAACAGTTCAACAGAAAAATATCCAGGAGAAAAAAAAAAAAACAAACCACAAACAACCTGTGGAGGACAAAAAGCTGAAGCAACTCACCGAGGCCCCGCGATCACCAGCAGAGATGCAAAGACGGCGGCAGGGGCAGGTCTGCACTCTTTGGCAGCAGCTAACTCCTAACTGAGGTGAGTGCACGCCTTGGAGAGGGAGGTAAATGTAGCCAATAATGCCAAAAATAAACTAGTCTTCAATTAGTCATATTATTTGTATCCCAAATACGCTTCAACTTGGTTGTTTCAATGGAGAAATCTGCTGCAGAGTTAACACGACGTCAGACTAAGGTCCAGAGAGACAAGATGCCACCTCACACGCTTGGGGAAAAGTCTAAGCAAGACAACATCAGCTTTCCCTAACAAACTTGTACCAGCAAACAGCAGCGCTGGTACTTTTGAGGGCAGAAATTATATCCAGACGTTGTGCTTTAGAAGAAAACAATCCATCCTTCCTGAACTCTTTTCAAATTCTTCTATGGTTTTGGCCTGCGCACCATCATTGTGGGGAGCGATTACACAATCTGTGAGCGACATTACGAGATATCTGCCTTTTAAACTCACTGCCCAGCACTTCAGCTGGGTGCCATCTCATCTTTATATGTAGGAAGCACCAACTGCTTTGAAACAATGAGGAAAACGCATTTCTATCTGCGTGCCCTTTGGAAAATCCAGCTCAGCAGGCTGCCCCTGAGGCCAAGAGGAGAGGCTTTGGTGAGAGTGCAGGTACCACGCAAGCAGACTGGGGTGCTTTCCCAGAACACTTTTAGCCACTGCGATAAGCAAATCTGAGAGTCTCTGAAGGGAAAGTGGCAATGTTACACTTGAGAAAACAGGGCAGGATCTATGGATGAGGCAGGACAGAAAGCCGGCTATCACGGCATCTGATGTTGAGGACATGATAAATGCCTAAAAGCCACCCTGCCTTTCAGACTTGCAGTGACTACACCCGGGGGAGGTTTGAAACCTTAACGTTAGCTGTAGGGATGGCAGAAGTTTCCAAGATGAGAAAGTAGTAAAAAAAAAAAAAGTGCGTCGAGGAATCGCAAATAAAATTTGCAGACTTTACCTTCAAAAGAAGTCACATTAGAAGTTACATATTTGAAAAAGTGTATTCTGCTCCTTTATCTTCCCCTTATGTTTATCTTCCTGCTTTCTACCGAGATGATTTCTCCTCAAACACACAGAGAAGATCCCTTTCCTTACTGCAAGCCCTTAGAGATCCATAATCCTGAACCCTTACAGCTTATTTCTTCCACCTATTATCACAGGAAATTGAAGGAAAGGAATTAAACACAGTAAGCTGAGAATAATCAACTCCTGATTACCTGAGTAAGCTTGAGGATAATCAACTACTTTCCTTCTGTATCACGGTCTGTATTAACAAAAGAAAAAGGCAAGACAACTACTTAGGGGAAGACCCAACCCTTCCCCAAGTTTTCACAGATTCCATCGACTCACAGAACATTTACTTTCAATTCCAGGAATAACGAGGAGCTCAGATGCCTGACACAGTCGTTCCACACAAGCAGAACCCTGCTTCTGAAGTGAAGATCATCAGGATCTAAGACTTAACAATAAATTTTAAGAGTTGTATCCATCCAGACCATGCTTCCTTGGCTCTTGCCAAGACCTAGAAGATTTGTCCACCTACCGATAGTCTAAAGGAGTTAAAAAAACCCCATCTATTTCTCAGACTGGCAAAGTTGTTTTGGAATAAAGTTTCGATCTGGGCTGAACCTCAGCGCTCCGGCTGTCCAAGCTATTGCACTGCTCTTCGTGCCCACTGTTACCCCACAGCAAACATGCAGTAAATAGGGGTAGTTTATCACTCAGTGAGCAAAGCAGGAGATCGCACGTTTAGCAGAGGCCAAGAACATGTACCTGGACAGCTACTGCAAAGCAACCTCACCCAGCACGCTGCTTCGTTAGCTGCAGCACCGGTGTAGGAATCTCTCTTTCCCACCTTTTCACTCTCACCTACCGGCAGCAGCTCGCTTGCCCCCCAGGTGGGCTGGGACAGCTTTGGGGAACCATGTTACACACCAACACGGTCCCGATGAGCAATAACCCCAAAGAAGGGTGGACAGCAAGCTGCTGAAGGGACGAAAGCGAGCAGTCGGGAACTGCTCTGGCCAGCCTCAACAGCAGCACCTCCTTCCTTCTCCACTCAGGACACTTGCAAAAATCTTTTGGGCACGGAGAAATGTAAAGACGTAGGTAACTTTCTCTACCTGTCAACGTAAGCCAAGTATATACACTATTTGCAAAAGCATACTGATTTGCCTATAGATACCAATTCCACAGATATTACTCCACAATCCCAGTGGCACAGCTTAACTTAAACATCGTCCAAACATTCAGAGGCCCACAGTTGTCACAGCATCCCCAAGCCACCTCTTGCACCCAAGCCCAGGAGGAAGGCGACCCGCCTGTGCACGGCAGTTCCCAAACACACGGGGAATGGGGCGATGCCATTCATCCCCTGCCCCTAAATGCAATTTCTCACAGCGTTTCAGCAACACAAAACTGAATACGAACTCATGAAACACCAGGCGTTAAATCTTTGTTTGCTCTAGTAACAGGACAAGGCGTTTGTTGGGAGGCGATGACTTGCAAAGTTAAGAGCAGTGCAATATCTGCAGCAAACAGACAGCGCAGGTCTTTCATCTCATTACTGCCACATTGAGTCAGATAAGCAAACAGTTCGAGCCGGAGGAGAGCAGCTACGATCAAGGGTTACAAAAAAAAAACATTCCCAGCGCGTTTATGCTTTTATTTTGGTCCTTATCTTTCACGTTTTATCATCCTGAAGTTCCACTCGTCTTAGCTCCTCACGCCCACGTGAAGTCAAACCTCTGTACGACAGCCCTTTTTCACTCTTACCCATGTTACCGCATTTCTCTTCCCTCAATAGTTTTGGTAGCGAACGCCTGATCTGCGGTCAAAGCAAGGCAATACGGGAGACAGAGTAATTGAGCATTCTCAGGACCTTATTTCTACTTAACCGCTTGGTCTGCCAGGTTAAGAACCAAACAGCAAGAAAAATTCTTCCATTTGAGTTCAGGTAAACTGCCTCCGAAAAAGCAGCCCGCAGCGTTTGGCTCCGGATACTACAGTCTTTTAGACAAAACTTAAACTTCCCCGAGCGGCTAGAAAAGATGGAAAAAGGGGACTTGCATGACTGGCACAACCACAGATCAGGCCAGCGCCATAGAAACGCGCCAGAAAAACAGCAGAGGCTGTAGGGCAGCGGTTATAATGACACGGCTACAAGCCATAGAGCATCCCCTGCCATGGGAACAGTCAGAGGAGCGTCTGGACGCTGGTTTTTTTCTTCCCTCAAGTACACGGGATAGCTCATTTCCCCGCCGGGGTAATGAGGTGCACGGGCGGGATAACTGCTGGGGAAAGAAGCAGCACCTCTAATTAGGAGCGACTGCGAGGTCTGGAGAGTCACAGGAACCCGCTCCGATGTTGTGACACACCGGTAAGGAGCGGGGCCCAGGCCCGAGGCTGGGAAAGTCACTCCGGAGCCCGGGGGAAGCCGCGGACACGCCTGGGCCGA